>OZ005652.1:270252688-270507688 GCA_963930645.1 Salticus scenicus | reverse complement strand
ATATTGCAATTAGGGATGTGGGTTTTCCAGAAAATTTTGTAATGGAAAATTTACCTGAAAAATTTCAGTCTCTAAATCACGAATGTTTTGTATAATAATACTAATACATTAAAAACCACAAGTAAACAAAACCAGGGATTGAAAAATCTCAAATTTTTTACATGCCTAATTGGGCATGTTAGTCTGGAGAATACATGCACAAATTAATTTTTTACATGCCCAAATATTTTAATCAAATGCATATTAATAAAAACATTTACATATTCAGTGAAAAGAATTTAACAGCATTATACTTATATTGACATTTTTTTACATCAATTTAATTTATGTAAAAGTTTTAGACAAGATATGCTCTATCTTAAAATTACTTTTGATTAAATATTTGCATGCCCAGCTGGGCGTGTAAGGAGAAAAAAGTAATATGTCCAAGCTGAATTTTTACATGCCCCGGGCATGTCCGGCAGTATAATTTTCAAGCCCTTTTCAAAGAAAAATATGAATAATTATTCAGTTAGAAAAGAAATTAATAAAGAAAACACAGAAATTATGATTTAATAATATTTAAATATTTATAAAAAAAATTTAATGACTGTTTCGCATGTATGATGGTCGAATAATCTATTTCAATAACGTGTCTGTGTACTTGTCTAGCTCTCAGAGACTCTCCATATTTCATTGCCAACAGCTGAAATCTATTTTATGATATCGAAAAAATTGTATGAGATTTTTTTTTAATTATTCTGTTTTCATTATCAAAAAATCTAGAATAATTAATTTCCCCCATTCCCCAAATGTATTTCTTGAATTCTTAATATTTCATTTAGAAGTTTTGATGTGGAAAAACATGTGCTTTTTTGCACTTTAGTACTTCAAAATGAAACATAAAAAAAAAAAAAAAAAAAAAATGAAAAAGAGAACAAATTTAACAATTGTGAATTGTCCGAAAGTAAACACACAGAATAATAACAACAATAATAAATCGATAATGAGTAATTCTGATAACAAATGTTTCTATAAAATAACATGAAGTTTGGATGCCAATGGCAGAAAAATCTTACTAGGTAATTAGCAAGGTACGGCTTGCACCATGTAAGGGTTAATTTCATTAAAATTCTTTTGATTTTTATTCATTTTTACTCTTTCCGATTTGTCATATTTTTAAGTATAACTCATGAATACAAAATCATACATTTTAATAGTACATAGTATCGAGATTGGAGGTAATCTTCTATTCAAAAAAATTAATCTGGAAGTTTGAGAGGATTTTTTTGTAATTTTTATTTCTATTATCATTATGTTTAAAAAAATTTAATGGAACACAAACTCTGAGATTTTTCAAGTACAATCAATTTCAGTTATTTTAAGCAAATAAAGAAATTTTGAGTTTTTTCAACAAGTATTCAAAATCAAGCTCATTATTTATTTATACAATTAATTGTATTTCCTGTTGCTTGCATAAAAAAACTTCCCCCCCCCCCCACACACATTAGAAATTAGTTTTTAAAAGCAATTTAAAAAATGAAATAGTGTTTTTAAATAAGGATTTTCTTAAAAAATTTTCAACAATGTGAATTTTGTGATTAAAGCAATTTTGTTAAAAGTTCTTTTTTCTTTCTTTCTTTTTTGTTTGTTTGATTGTTTATTTATTGAATATTTAACAAAGATTATGACAATGGCCTAACTTTCCAAGTTACTCTCAGAATCAGAGATAATAAGATGACCTAAATCAGAATTGCTGCCTAACTTTGATAAACATAGTTATATCATCATTTATGCATATGAATATTTTAGAAAACAGAGCATAGTAGAGCAGTAATTAGTTTTTCAGCAGTACAGTAGTACATTATTATTTTTTTCTTTTTTGTTATGTTGCCGAATGATTTATAAATTATGTTCACACAAACTTATTGAAGCGACATTCAAAATTCTCATTTGCAACCTCAGATCTCTTATTATAATAAATAACCTCCTCCGTCTTGAGCATGTTGCTTAAATCATATTCCGGGTAGCTTTTTAAATCATGTTTTTAATAGAAACTTTTGTTTCCCCCGCTATATATCTAACATTACTGTAACTAAAAACTGTACTGTGACTAATAAAAGAAAAGTTTAAACATGTCATGTATGAAATTTACTTAAAAAATTGCTTTCTTGGCTTTGAAAATTTTCCGGAAAAACATAGTGGAAAATTTTTCAAAAAAGAAAATTTTCCACCCCACATCACTAAATGCAATCAAAATAAAAATGAACTTTTTACAAATGTTTCCCTAATATATATATATAGCTTTCAATTTATGTAATAAATATTATCTCTATGTTTTGCTCATGAGCAGTGAAAACTTTTTTCATTAAAATGCTCATATTTAATAAGATATTTTATTGAATTCCAATTGCAATATATTATATAAAAAAAAAAAAATCTCGTTTTTTATGAAAGTGGGAATAATTTTCATGTAAAACTCTGTTTATTATAAATTAAACACATGCTGATTTCTTTTGGAGTTTTAAATTCGTATATCTCCATTTATTTAATATACTACCGTCGCACAAATTCTACATATATTGAATTATTGTTCATTTAGTTTATTTGTTTATACTTGTGTTAATTCATGCAATTATTGAACTAGTTTTCTACATATATCATTATTTCCAACAAATGTAATATTAATTTTTGACACGTAACATGAAACTGGATTTGAAATTTAACATAGTGACATAAAATGAAATTACTAAGAGCAATATAAAAATCACAAATAGTAATTACTAAATACATTTCAAAAGCCATACTCAATATATATAAAGCATTATGCTTTTATATCCTATGAATTAAACTTTGACAATACAGGATTTTTATAATACACACATGCAGATTTCACAGTTAATCAGTAAAGGGCTGAATAAATGAGCATCTGTTTATCTTTACAAAGTTAGATTTTTAAAACGAATGTGTATATTATACAAACATTGGGGGGGGGGGGTGGAAGATATTGATCAACAATCTACTGTTAATTTTAATTAGTACAATTATTAAAAAATTTATACACAACATAAACATAATTACATAAATAATTTCAATTCATAAAATGAGGTCTTTAATGAGATAATGTTTAACAGGGCTACTTTTCTTTAAAAATATACACTAAATACTTAAAGTAAAATATAATAAATAATAACTCTTAAAATGTATTTCTCATAATTTATCAACATAATGTAAAATAGATTTTATTAATAATGAAGAAAATTGTGTTTCAAGCCTGACGAAAATCTAGGCAAGATTACATAATTCATCTGTAAAACATTATTTAGAACATACCTTTAAAAATAATGAAAATCGTATTTATCTTAATCAACAAGTATATTGTATTTTTATTTTAATAATCATTCATATTAATTTGAACGGAAAAAAAAAAAGAAATGTGTGATTTTAAATGATTTAAAAAATAATCTGATGAAAACAATGAAATATCAATTTTCCTTTTCAATCATTTGATATCTTTGACACCTCAGATATTGTTATTAAAATTACTCCAAATAAATTAGAAAATTCTGTGTAAAACAACATATTCTAAATATTGACTAAAAGATTTAACTATAAATCTTTACGACATAAGTTTAATTTCATGAAAATGAAACTTATTAATGTTTAACAACTTCATATGAACACGGTATATACTTTAAGAGAAACTTTGTATACATTTGTTTTGGTGTTGGCGACTGAAACACTTGGCGACAAATATGATAGAATCCAGTACAAAAACAAATTTAGAATTAATTAAAAGATAGATAGTATGCACATAAAATGTATGTTACTAACACTATTTACATATAAAAAGGATACTTTTTATTAAAAAAAAATAAAGAGTAAACGTAATATTAAAAGTACAAATACTCACCGGGCGTAGAAAAGAGCGATATGTCTTTTGAATCTCTATATAACGACATCTTTTTAAACTTTTCTTCATGTAGAGAGGGCTTTTAACTTTCCATAAATAGTCTCTCTTTTTGACTTCTTCAATGAGCGTCTCTTCGATATCTCCGATAGTTGTGTCCGCCATTATTTTAAAACGTAGATCGAGAGATGTTTTATTTATTTATTTTTTTGCCTTTTGCTTCCAACGCTCTGATTCGAGTAGTTCAGGTTAACAACTACAATATATGATTTAAACAGTCGAAAATGCGTGAAAGAAGAATATACGTTAGGCAAAAATATCAAATGAAGATATTTCGTCAATTTTCTGATAGCGGCAAGCACCAACAAGAACAAGTCGTCTCGTCATAAGTCACGTGAGCAGCGGAGCAGGCTTCTGAGCGAGCATGCGCAAAGCGGTGTTCTGGACTAAAGGTATTCCCATGGATTGGTTAAACTTTGAACCATGTTGAAAGTTGAACCATGATCACATTTTTCGAGAAAGCAAGTGTTCCATTGTTTGGAATTTTCTCTTAGCTAGACCCATTCGCTGGTTCAACGTTGAACGGAAATTTTTAAGAGTGTGCTCAGAAAAAAGAAAATCGTAAATGCAATTAAAATTTACTTATCTTAAATAATTTTTTTTTCTATAAAATGTCAAATGCAATAATATAATTGTTCTTAATAATCCAACTTAAAAGAAATAAGTTAAACACTATTTTTAAAGAGAATAATTGAAGTATCCACATGGAAACAATATTAATCAATCTATTAAAAAAAATACATATTAATTAAAATAAAATCATATTATTTATTTATTTTGACAATACTATTAAAAAGAATCCTACATTGGAAATTCATTAAGCTTGCATTTATTTTATGATTTATTTAATTGAATAAATAAAAAGAAGTTTAAGAATAGATGAAAATATTAAATAATTTATGTATTTTTACTATCACTAGTTATTAAAATTAAAATTTTTATTAGATTAATATTGTGTTATTCATTTAAATGATTCCCATTTTAAATTTCTAGATTTCCTAACTCCTTCATTTTTTACACGATTTCATGAATAAAATTTTTAATTGTGACAAAGTAAATTTTTATTATTTTCTTCGAGAATCAGTTTTAATGTTGAATTTAATTGCTATGAACATTGTAAAACATATTTTGTATTTCAAAAAAGTTGTTTCTAAGTGATATTAATTTTTAAACCAATTAAATTATAATAAAAATATTGAAGCATGGAAATGACATTGCATTTATATAGATGCCGATAAGGATTTAACAATAATTAATAGTTTAAAGGAGTAAATTTCGTGTATGTTATTTTATTTATCATTTATTGAATTTTGTTATTTACGTAATTATATCACATTTTTCTATAAATCTGTAGTAATATTTCGCGACAATGTATTTTACGCCATTGTTTCTACTTGTTGCTATTACAAATTTCATGTACATCTTTAAATTATTCTAATAATTATAGCAATAAAGTCAACCACAGTAAAGAAAAGATTTAAACTAACTTTAAAATATTAATTTATTCATGCTGATTTTAAGTAATTATATGATGTGTTTGTTCAAATAATTTCCTGCATAATTGTGCTGTGTTTTTGTGAATAAATATCCTATACCTCACATATCTAAAGGAATTAATTGTTGGCTTTGGTATGCTGCAGTTTTTTTTTTTTTTTTTTTCTTTTTTGGTCTTTGTGGATATATTTTCTAAGCATTTCTTCCGCACTTTTTGAAGTTTCTTCTTCTTTAAGTTTAGGAAGTTTAGTAAGTAATGTACATCACCAATAAACGTCATATTTCCAGAAATTTAAAATCAGATATTATATTTTGTTTATTTAAATATTAGCTTTCTCTTTCTTATTAGCTTTCTCTTAAAATTTATTTTATTTTATTTATGACAGATATAAGTACTATTATAAATACGTTTCCTCTATATGCAAGCATTTTTAAAACATTTTATTATAACATGTTTATAAATAAAATCTTTTTGTAAAAAAAAAAAAAAAAAAAACGACTCCAAAAGGCAACTACTATTCAAACAACTAAAAAAGAAAAAAAAATGGGTATGAAATGAAACAGTAAGTTGCGCCTAAAAGTATAAAATAATTTCCTTCGCCAAACAACCTATAACACTACAATTAATCATAACTTTTGAAGTCGGCGCAAAATTTAATTAGTTTTTAAAGGTTTGTTTTTAAATCGGTAGCAACAAATGCTGTTGTCTCGAATGATTCATTTTCATGCTTCCTTTATTATTTTACTAGCCGCCTTCGGCGACCAGCTGGTTCGCGATCCCTGAAAAATCCGACTTTACGAAACTCCCGCTCGAAGGCGCCTGCAGCGGTATTTTCCCGTTTCAGGTCTAATAACAGCTTATTGATATATTGTGAAAATAGCTTATTGAAATCGCAGCAAATTTCCGAGTGGTAGCGCCTTCGGCGCCCTCTTCCCTTTTCAATATCTGAAACAGCCTGTTCGCTCACCATGTTAAGATCTTTCAAATTTCTGACTTTAGCTAAGTCCCGCTCGGTGGCGCCTGCGGCGCTTTATCTCCGTTTTAGAACTTACAACACCTTCCTCGCTCATTAGAATTTGAAACATTGAAATTTTAAAACATAGCAGCGCCATCTGGCGGTAGAAATTTCTCTAATATATTGTTCAATTCCAAATCAACAAAGCTTTCAAATGATGTATTACTTATGAAATTATTTTAATTAGTAGCTGAGATACAAAAGAAAACCTAATCAGGAGACCTTAAAACGTGTAAATCAGGTGAAATCTCGAATTCCACTTTCGATAATATAAAAATGAAATTATACTAATTAGAAGCTAAAATACAAAGATAATACAAACATTTTTTTAAAAGATTTGTGTCTGATTTATCTGTAGTTTTCTCCAAAGCTTGCTTAATTCCGGGCTATATACCGTTAAAAATTATTAGTACGAAATGTGAGCGAATATCTGAATTTGAAACTCTGTAAAATATAAAAGAATAAAAATTTTCTGTTTTTTCCGTAGTTTTCTCCGAAAGTTTCGTACAGAATTTGAACGGCTTATATCATTTTAATAGCCTGCAATAAAAATACTTTAAAATATCTTTTGAATGATGTATTATGTATTACAATGATATATTTTTTACTCAAAATGGCTAATCTATCAAGGGCGATTAACGATTTCTATTGAAATCCGTCTAAAATTTAAGAATTCCAAAACTGCTTTTTTACAACCGTATTCATAAAAAAAGAAAAAAAAAAAGAAATCAATATCATTCTGTTAAAAGTAACTTTTGGTGTCATTAACAGATGAAATAAAAATGAATTTAAATATATATAATATGTCTTTTAAAGCTATACTTTAGATTTTTTAACTGCATACAGATGAGCCATAATGACGGGCAATTTCGAAGTTCTGCTTTTGATCGATTTTAAATTGAAAAAATTCAAAAACTGCTTTTTTTTATTTCCAATACTTTGTCACGTGTTCAAAAAACGAAAAGAGATTTTTTCCCGACCGGAAGAATAGTGAGCCAGCATGTCTAGAACCTGGCACTGAAGAATATTTGATAAATGAAATAACTACCTGTTTCCAACTAAATTTCATACTTTAGTTAATTTTAAAAAATCTAACTGCTGTAGAGATAAGCCACTTGCACTCTTAGATTCGGAAAAAATCCCCTTTCATTTAGTACCAAATTCGTAACTATCGGTTTAATGTTTCTAATTTATTTTCCATTTTTTCTGCTTTGAACTCCGTTAAAATATCTATTTTTATGCAATCGCGGTGAATTCTGAGTAATTGAGATCGCTTTTTGATTAGACATGGGTCTACATTTCAATTAATATCTCCGCAACTAATTAAAATTTTTAAATTCTGTTTTCACTATGCATTCGAGCAGGCTTCGGAGCACCCGTATGTCAAATTTTGTACTTCTGCGTTCAATAGGGCTGAATGTATAGATGCTCAGACAAACAGAGAGACAGACAGACGGACAGACAGAGAGACAGACAGACATCTTCCTTTATTATTATAGATCACTGTATACAATTGGTCTATCAGTAGCATCTACATAGAACAGTGAACATTCTTTACAATGCGGTATTTATGTTTCTACGAAATTAGAGTTTCCTTTGCAAATTTGGTATAACTTTGATAACTATCATCCTTGGTGGCTTTTGGATTTGGCGATCAAAACATACACGCAAGATGTATATTTTCATATTATATATTGTACGATGTATTGTTTCATATTCTTGATTACTCTCTTAATATACCTTATCAAACTAATCATGATATCCCAAAGAAATTAAATATGTTTGCCAGATAATTGTGCCATTTTTCTTTCACCAAGGACGTCAGGTACCAGCATCTTCGCCAACTTTTGCTGCTTAAGAAATCTTATTTGTTTTCTTGAATCAAAGTAGTTTTCGGCTGACCATGCAGGGGACCATGTGAGATGTGTATATTGAATAGGATTTGATTTTTTTATTGAATAAGTTATCAATTTTTATTTAATTTTGCGCCGACTTCAAAAGTTATGATTAATTGCAGTGTTATAGGTTGTTTGGCGAAGGAAATTATTTTATACTTTTAGGCGCAATTTACTGTTTCATTTCATACCCATTTTTTTTTTCTTTTTTAGTTGTTTGAATAGTAGTTGCCTTTTGTAGTCGGTTCTATTTTTTTTACAAAAAGATTTTATTTTTCACTTTTCAGTGAAAACTTATTCATATAACAGAACATCAAAAGACGTTCGACAGCAGCCACAAATCACAACTTCCAAGAAAAGTGACATAACTCAAAAAAGGGCTTATGTCACTGAAAAATAGATGGAATGCACCCAATGTGAATAAAAATGTTACATCTCCATCTAGAAAGTTATCCACTCGAGAGACAGTTGTGCCAGTTTTATTCTAGTCAAGTTATTTTTAAGATGATTTTTCTCAAATGCTGCATTTTTAAGTTGTGTCAATTTTCTTGCCTTTATCGGATATGAGCAAAAAACTATCTGTTGAATGAACATACTTTAAGTTAAAAAGTCTTTAGAAATGTAAAGAACGTATACGCTGTATTCGCAACCAAAAATTCAGTTAGGCATATATATTGAACTTTACAGTGAATGCTTATCACCCGCTGCGCTGGAAATTGGGCAGAGTAAAGTTCAAACAAAGAGCAAAATATGCATTGCAGATGACGGACAGAAGTTTCAACATCGATACTTACATACTGCTTTTACCAGTGTAGCTGCATGCGTTCAGCAGTTAGAGTGAGAACAGACTTTTATGAGTATCCTGTAATTTGTTTATATCTTAAAGAAATCATAATGAAACCTATTTCAAGATAAGATCAATACAACAAAAAAGTATTAAAATTAAATCACCTCTTACGAAGTTAAAAGCTAACACATTTCAACAACAACAACAATGAGAAACATGATTTGTATTGAGAACCTCTTCCTTTATGAAGTCGGTTTAAAACGTCTATGCGTTAATCGATGTACAATAACCATACTTTGAATTTTACATATCATAAATGTCACCCGCTACGCTACAACATATGCAATGTCGTTCAAGTGTACACAAAATAGGAAATTGTTAACAAACAAATGCACGTTTTAAGCGTTCTGTTTTTAGCATTAATGTCTAAACTATCTTTTCGTAGTAAATAGATGATGCTCTGCAATTTTATAATTCACTTTTTTCCCCTCTCTTGAACCGTTTCCGAGATAGGAACGCAAACTCCACTGTTTTCGACCAGCATGTGACCGCTTACAGTAAAAGTACTTTAAACCACAGAATATACGTGTCATTCGCTACGTTGCAAATTGTGCACCGTAGTTCAAGTGTACACTGTGTAGGAAATTGCAAAAAACAACTGCATGCTTTAAGCGTTCTATTTTTAGCAATAATATAATAATATATTTGTCTAAATACTGTCTTTTTGTAGTAAATCGATGATGCTCTATAACTTTGTAATTAACTTTTCTCCCATCTTAAACCCTTTTTGAAATAGGAGCGCTAATTCCGCTGTTTTTCACCAGATGGCGTTTTATTTTCTTTAGATTGCAAAGATATTACAATGGGATCTACTTCAGACCAAGATTTTTACAACAAAACAAAAAGTATCAAGTAACCTTATTTTGAACTATATATCGTATGTCTCACCAGCTACGCTACAACGTGTGCAATGTAGCTCAAGTGTGCATAGTGTAAGAAATTGCGAACAAACAAATGCACATTTTTAGCATTGTATTTTTAGCATCGATGTCTAAACTATCTTTTCGTACTAAATCGATGATGCTCTGCAATTTTATAATTCACTTTTCCCCTCTGTCTTGAACCGTTTCCGAGATAGGAAAGCTAGCATGAATGTCTAAACTATCTTTTTGTACTAAATCGATGATACTTTTCAACTTTGTAATTCACTTTTTTCTTTAGAACCGTTTTCGAGGTAGGAAAACTAACTCTGCTGTTTTCCACCAGGTGGCACTGCAAGTGGTTAAACGTTGTGCTGCATGGCCACTTTGCTATACTTACATACCATTTTTATCACTATAGCTGCAGCCGTTTAGCAGTTAAAAGAGTTCGGACTGATTTTTTGGGGCACCCTGCATTTTCTTTAGATCGTAAAGATATTACAATGGGACCTATTTCGGACCAAGACCTTTTCAACAAAACCAAAATTACCGAAATCGGAGCATCCGTTCAGAAGTTATGAGCTAACAAACATAAAAAAAAACATACGGTTTGAATTGAGAACCTTCCTTCTTTTTTGAAGTCGGTTAATAAAAAAACATTATTACTATTCAACTTAATTCTTTTATTATTATTATTATTATTATTATTATTATTACTTTCTCTACCTTTTACACTTTCGTAAAAAAAAAAAAAAGCGTGCAAGAATTTGCTATCTTCTACCTTGCAATGTAATGGCAACATCTCATTCCCCCGCGCAAGATTGCGTGTGCGTCGATTGCACATGCGCGTCCGATTAGAAAATTCACCAGACTTTTTAAGGATAATTTCTTTGGATGATACGATCAGAAAATCCACCGTCTTTACAGTAGAGAAGATAGGTTGGATAATCCATTTTCTGCATCCTCCGCGAATTTAGTGGATAGCTCTCATACGATATGATAAGTATAGGATCTCTATGACAATTATAGGCTGTCCACAGGACAACTGTAGTTGTATGGGAACAGGTATTATATCTGCATCTATCGTTGTGGTATCACGTGGCTTACCTTGCCCAAGTCGACGTCTAACATTCTCAGTTTCTTGGTATCGACTTCTCAGACTTGCAATGACACTTCTTGCGACATATAATACACACTTCATTATGGTCTATTATATAATATGAAACGGAATAATTTTCTGAGTTCTTTTACAAGCACCTTTTGTGTTACACATACAACATTCAGTAGAATTGGACAGTAAATCGAAAATCCTATAGAAATCATATCACTTCTAAAGAGTTCTAAACATTTAAGAAAATATGAAGAAAATATGTCCGCGGACATACACTGTTAAAAATTTTGTCCTAGGTTGAACCAAAACATGGTACACTGTTAAAAATTTCAGTTCAAGGTTGAACCAAATGTTGGTACTACAGTAGTTTCAGTTTGCTAGGTTGACCCAAAACTTGGTACAAGTATAGCTTCAACCATGCGATGGTGAAACCTTCTACTATGATTTGGCGTTTCTTGATTGAAAAAAGCACCAAATTATGGTAAAAAAATTCTCCATCTTATGGATGTAGCTATTGCAGTACCAAGCCTTGGTTTAGTAAAGCACCAAATAAGGGTAAAAGGTTTCACCATCGCATGGTGGCAGCAAAAATTTACCAAAATTTTTAACAGTGTACTACAGACGCAAGGACGAACTCAAATTTTAAATAATTTTATTTTTGTTGAAATGAGATGCGCAAAAATTAAGCATCACTGCTATTCATAATACATTCTAAAAGAAAATTATTTGTATAAGAAATGTTCCAAAGAAAATTAATTTTGTATTTTCGAATAATGGGCGTTATATTTTTATATTTTGTGCAGAATAAAGATAATAAAATGGGCTTAAATAAATGTTTTTTATACAAACGATTCTACCATTTTTAGAAAATTCTATCTGTCTCTATCAAATATTTTGTTAAAACTGTATCTCTAGAATAAAAATAAACCAAACTTAGAATACAGTTACAGTGTGACAAAAACTGGAGCTGATTGCAATTAGAGATCAATCGCTCAACAGGAGGAACTGTCATCACATATTTTTTAAAGTTTAGCATGGCAAAGGAGAATAAGACAAAATTTCCTATAAATGTACAAACAAGGGACATATAGGAAAAAGTTTCGCACAAATGTACATCACGAGAATAATTTTTAACGAATGATTGTGAGAATAAATTTTAACGAATTATTGTAAAATTAAAAAGAGTTATTGACAATAGTAGAAGGGATGGAACACGGGAGCAGAACCCTTACCGGTACTTGTTTAAGAAATTTCTCTACCTATAATAACGTTGATTTAAAAAGTAGAAAATTTTGTTACAATGATAGTGGTATGAGTTCTGCGCCCGAGTTTTATCCCTGTAGTAGTAAAAAACTAGAAGAAAAATGTCTGTATTTAGAAGAATATCTCCTTTCATTGGGGAAATCACTCCTACTCCCCCCCCCCCCCAGGAAATGTAAATTTCCGGTTTGGGCATCTCTCGAAAGAACTCGTCAATACTTTTAAAAACGAATGGTTGAACTACAGATCTATGATAATTAAAAAAAATATATATCGAATTTTCCATTTCTAACAAAAATAACCTGTTGGTCACTCACACGAATTTCTTTTACCCTGCATTTCAATAATACACTGATGGAAAAAAAAATCCCAACACCAGGAAGGAGCTGTGCTATGTAAACGAAATTTGGTAGGCGTGTTTATACATCTGAAAGATGACGTTGATTCAAATTTCGAGCTACGCGCATAGGTGTGGCGCTTGTAGCGACACTATGAACATGCAAATGAGGTTTGCTTTAAATAAGCGCTGTAAGGTTCGTGATCGTTATTTACAGTTGAGATTTGACGTAGTGGGTTAATGTTAGTCAAGGATGCCTCTAAGAAGACGAAGAAGCCATTATCAACAGCTCACTGAGTTTGAACGAGGTCGTGTAGTAGGGCTACGAGAAGGTGGGTTTTCTTTCCGCGATATTGCAGAAAGACTTGGCAGGAATGTAGCCACTGTGCATGAGTGTTGGCAGCAGTGGTCAAGGGAAGGTACTGTCTCAAGAAGACCGGGTTCCGGGCGGCCACGTGGCACTACATAGAGGGAAGATCGCCGTGTTCGGCGTATGGCTGTGGCTAATCGTACTGCGTCTGCAGCTGAAATTCGAGCTGCAGTTGGCACCACAGTGACACAACGAACTGTTACAAATCGGTTACTTCAAGGACAGCTCCGAGCCAGACGCCCTGTAGCGTGCATTCCACTGACTCCAAACCACTGCCGTTTGCGACGTGAGTGGTGTCAAGCTAGAGCTCATTGGAGGACGGAGTGGAGCTCTGTTGTGTTTTCTGATGAAAGCCGGTTCTGCCTTGGTCGCAGTGATAGCCGTGTGTTGGTTAGAAGGAGGCCAGGTGAACGCCTGTTAGCAACCTGTCTGCGGCCTAGACACACAGGGCCTACTCCTGGAGTTATGGTTTGGGGAGCAATTTCGTATGACAGCAGGAGCACTCTCGTGGTTATCCCACGCACCCTGACTGCAAATTTGTACGTCAGTCTAGTGATACAACCTGTTGTGCTGCCATTCATGAACAGCATTCAAGGGGGTGTTTTCCAACAGGATAACGCTCGCCCTCATACCGCTGTTGTAACCCAACATGCTTTACAGAGTGTCGACATCTTGCCTTGGCCTGCTAAATCACCAGATCTTTCTCCAATCGTGCACGTATGGGACATCATTGGACGACAACTCCAGCGTCATCCACAACCAGCATTAACCGTCCCTGCATTGACCGCCCAAGTGCAACAGGCATTGAACTCCATCCCACAAACTGATATCCGACACCTGTACGACACAATGCATGCACGTTTGCATGCTTGCATTCAAAATTCTGGCGGTTACACCGGTTACTAATGTACCAACATTTCACATTTGAAATGGCTCTTCTCGCCAATGGCTCTACCTGTAATCTTGAAACTTTAATCAATTAAATATGTTACCTAGACAAATGTATTGCTGAAATTTCATTTGATTTTTTATGCTTTTCCAATGAAAATTTTATGCTTTTCCTTTTAAAATGGAAAATTTCAGAGGGGCTTGACTTTATTTTAGTTGTGAAATTCATTTTATTATACATAAATTATACGTTTAAAAAGTCATAATTTATGTATCAGAAGGTGATATGTATTATAGTCGCTTAGGCATTTTAAACTGTTAAGTAATTTGCAATATTTTGTGCAGAATCACCAATGTTAGGGATATTTTTATTTAGTATCTACCACTAAACTTTAATTGTAATGTTTGCCTAATCATATCGAAGATTAATAAACTATCATGTATATCAAACTGCACTCTTAAAAATTATTGGTATGTATTGAATGAAAAAATGTCTCTAAATTTGGCAACACTAATTTTGTGCTATTTCTAAAGTTTTTTTTTTTTTTTTAATAACTTTATTTATTTTAAAATGTCAGTATTCATTGAAATTATTTAATTGAAATTGAACAATTCTTCATACTGATATTTTTGCAAACTAGAAGTTAATTTAGCAGAAACATTTTTTTTTTCTTCGAATTTATATATATGGGAAAGGAGGGTAAGAGTACGCACATAGTGGATTTTTCGTTATAAAAATGAGAATTGAAAAGAGAGAACCTCGAAAATAGACTGAATCATAGTTTATTAACTTAAAAAGAAGGGTACACAAAATCAAAGTTTTATCTTAAAAAAAATATATATTAAAGAATGCAAGGGAAAAAAATAGCAAATGCGTACTCTTACCCGACATGGCGGGTAAGAGTACGCAGGGCGTGAGTCCAAGAGTACGCACCCAAAAAATGTAGCAGTAGTCACATACAAATGCTCCAGTGCCTTCGTAACTTGAACAGTTTTCATGCCACCACTCCTTACATAATCCACACTGGATCCAATCTTCATCATATGATTGTTCGCAGCCTGGTTATATTGTCGCCTCATTGTTTGCTGAACTTGTTGAGGGAACTGGGTTGTCGATACAATTCAGAATAAGTTTTTCTTTGCTTTCAGAGTTTGTCCTTTTTCAGTTTTGGCTCCATTTTTATTTTTCATAGCAGCTCGATTAGCCTTTGCTTCTTCTAATTCTCTCTCTCTCTCTCTACCTTTTCCTTTAACGCAGTTTTGACTGGAGACGAAGTCATGATCTCAGATTTTGGAGATTTTCTTTTCCTTTTAGTTCCTCGTTGTTCATGTCTAGGAAGTGGCACGATTGACTGGATACTGATATCTATCTGAGAAGTGGTGAGTGAGACCTCGTTCTCTTCAGGTGCTACTGCAACTGTACAATCGTGATCCAAAGGTGCTAAAGTTACTAGTGAAGGAGAATAGCAATCTTCACTTATAATGTCAGGTTTGTGTGGCTCAATACCTGTAACACCGAACGCTTTTCTGCCAGTTGAACCCTGGCTGTGGCGCTATAAGCTTTATGAAAAATCCCTGAAAGTTCGTACAGGGTTATAACTTTTCCTGGATTTTGTACTAGCCATTTTTCAACTTCAGATGAGTATATCTGCACACAGAAAAATAAGTTGGTCACAGTGACCTGGCAAAATGCTCAACTGACAATACAGAACTGACTAACCAAAAAAGCTGACTAGCCAAAAAGTGTACTTGCTGAACTAGTCACCAAATCTGAAAAGTGTACCTGTTGAACTAGTCACCAAAATTGAAAAGTGTACTGGCTGAACTAGTCATCAAAACTGAAAAGTGTACTTGCTGAACTAGTCTCAAAAACTAAAAAGTGCACTTGCTGAACTAGTCATCAAAACACTACTCCAGACTAGGAAGGTTAATATTATCAAACAAAGATGGCTAGTCCACAATCAAAACTATCTGACCAGTAAGATTAGTCATCAACCACATCAACCACTTTAACCAGACAAGGCAAGTTAGTCAGAATCTACACTTGATTCAGATGGTTAGTCAGCAGCCACCAGGTATCTGACTAAGCAAGCGAGTCAGTTTTTAATGAATATTTGAAGAGGCATGTTAATCAAGGCTATTTGCCTGACTAGCATGTCTGATAACATATGAAAAGGGAAATTAGTCTTTATTTGACTAGCTGTCTAATAATACTTGAAGAGGAAGATTAATCCAATATATATGTACAGTTGAACCTCGAAAATCCGGAATCGGCGGGACCGCGGTGATTCCGGATTTCGGAATTTTTCGGATTTTAGAGATTTATTAAAAATTAATTTTTACGACGTAATTACATACAAAATGCAATTTGTACGCTAGTGAAAATAAACGACGATCGAATTAGCGAATTAAATTACAAAATAGAAATACAATAGATTTAATTTAGAATTAAAATATAAACACATTAAACTATAAACTAATAAACTATTTATTTATTGAAATATACTCAAATAAAACTATAAAAAACAAAGTAATTTTTTTTTTTTTTTTTTTTAACATTTCAGCAATTTAAAGCTGATTTTTTGCAATTTAAAGCTAATGTGATTTTTTTTTTTATTATTATTATTCCGTTTTTAACTTACATGTTTTCAAAAAATAAATTCTTTAATTAACAATCAAGTAGTATAAAAATATGTAAAATTATGACTATGTACACTGTAAAAAATGCTGCAGTAAAATTACGGGCAAAGCCCGGCAGCAGAGATTCCAGACAAAGCCCGTAAAAAAACATTTAGAGGATGAATGACGTATCGCCAGTAATTTTACGTTGCGATGAAACATACAGCCAACCTGTAATAAAAGTAGTATTGCCCGTAAAATTAAAAGAGAGCTCGGTATATTAAAATAGTAGCACTGCCTGTAAAATTAGAAGGCATCTTGGTATGTTAAAATAGTAGTGTTGCCCGTAAAATTAAAATAGAACCTTGTGTGTTAAAATAGTATTGCCCGTAAAATTAGAAGGCTGTTCAGTATGTTAAAAAAAAAAAAAAAAAAAAAAAAGTACTAATGCTCGTCAAATTAAGGGAGTTTTGTATCTTTTACGGCAGCACTAAACTATGTTTGATATAAAAGTTTATTATTTATTAAGGGAACTATATTACGTCTGTTTATTCAATGAAATAGGTAACAATTCTTATGGTTTTTGATATATTTTTTACAGCTATGAAATTTTTAAATTGCGTTTTCTCAGTTTTCGTTTTATGACAAATTTATGATTTTCAAAATGCTAAAACTGCTTCACATATTTAAGAAGAGACTTAATTCTTTTAACGTTTAACAGAACGTACTTAAAAGAGTTAAGAATGATTTTGAAATTTATTGATTAGTCTTCGTGATAAAAAATAGAAAGTGAATGTCTATGTAAAAATTTCAGGGAAAGAAGAAAAAAAAAAAAAAAAAAAACAGATTTTTGTTATATTTTATTTTTAATATTTTTTATTTTAAAGATATTGCAAAACTCATACTTAATTCTTTTAAATAGGTCCTATTAAATATATATTTTAAAAAATTAAATCTTTTTTTTTTTTTTTTTTTTTAATATCTATAGAAATTTTAGCATTTGAAGATCATGAATTCATGAAAAAAAAAAATTTAAACTGAGAAAACTCAATTTAAATATTTCGAATCTTGGGGGGAAAAAAGCATAAAAAACAATAAGAACTTTTGCCTGAATATATATTTCATTGAACAAGCCTAATGTAGTTCCATTTATAAATATTAAGTGGGAATATAAGATTTTATCTGACACCTACAGCAGTACTGCTGTAAAAAGTACCACGTCTCCTTAAAAAAAAAAGGATTACGTATAAAAAAATATACAATTCTCTGTTTTACAAGTATATGATTATATGCAAAATTTTCTACCCCCCCCCCCCCCCTGAAAAAAAAATAGAATTTGTATGAATATTACAGATAGATTTCCAATAGAGGTCAATATTATTAAAGCCTTTTATCAGCTTTCCGATTTTGTTTACTATAATGGTAAACCTGAACGTAAATGCTTTTGTATTTTCAAACTATGTCTATAATATTCAAAAATGAATATTTTTAACTGTTAATCTGCATACTCTTCTTAAACCATGTCTCTTATAGTCTCATCATTGCAAAATATTTCCAAAATGTACATTTTTATTTGAATTGTTAAAATCGTTAACTTCGGTAATTTTAATACATCAAATACAAAATTAAGTGTATGTTTTAGAAATATTAAAAAAAAAAAAAAAAAAAAAAAAAAAAAAAACACCCTTTAAGATGTCACAGAAAGTATAGTTAACAATATGCATTCATTGAGGAGATAGTTTTTGAGATTGCGATAGCATTCCACAACCATAGGATTAGAATTTATGAAAGAAATCATAGAGCTGACTGATGAGGGGGGGGGGGGGGGCTAAGTGACTATGCTCATATCATAAAAGAAACTCACAAGCTGTTAATCCCACGAGTTCGTATACTTGATAAATTATTTGATTGCACTGTTTTTCAATTTTGGTTATAGTTTTTCTGTTCTGAGGTAAAAAAAAAAAAAAAAAAAACTGCACATGAAATTGAAAATATTATGCAATTAAAAAATGTTCCAAGAACCTGCTGCCATGGATTAACATTAGCTTGTCTCTTCATGAACGTAGCCTCTCAAATGTAACAATATGAGTAATCACCAATAATATGATTACTAATCAAATTTTTAGAAAATTGATATTTAGAAATATTCTTTTCTAGCATTTTTAAACTTTCATTTACCACTAAAATTTAACAAAAATTTCTCATTTATTAAATAAGTCAAAACTTTAGTGGCAAGAAATAACTATATAAAAGGTGGCAATTATGTGGCAGCTATAGTTCATAACATTTGTATTTAGAACCTAGAGTTACGTTTAGATGTATGACATTTTTTCATCAAATTAAGGCTTTCATCACGAAAATAAAACTTATTTATGCTTAATATAGCATTGATAAAAAAAAATCTTCATATTTCAAATGCATAAACATACATAAACATTTGTTTAGTAGTTTATCGTCTACAAAGATAGTTACCAATTCCTAGAGTTAACATGAGATACTACTGTATTCAAGATATTTTTTTCTAACTTTTACTATAGTACTTTATAAAGTTATTCTTTTATTTGTGTAACTTTTTTTACTTCAGAGAGAATTTATATCAAATAATACAGAAAATTCATAAATGGAGTTTTGAAGATTTTTATTTGTTAAAGAATATGTAATATTTTTACTTTCAAAATTTTGTTTGACTGAATCTTGAATTAGGATTTATAAAAAAGCTTGCGAAATCTGGAAATTCAGATATGAAATCAATGCCATTATATTATTTAAGTATGAGAAAATATGAGACTGTAAAACGGAACATGAAATTATTCAGAATAAAACAGGAACAAAATATATTTAAAAAATAAAATTTTAATATTTCTAATGGGATATAAGACTCTTTGCAAAAAGATTCCCCCTCCCCCATTTTTAATTCAACATGAATTTTTTTAATTTTCTTTCTACACACCTAAAACTTTTGTGAGTGAACTTATTCCTAGAAAAACTTTTGTTTAGGGGAATTCAAAAGCATAGGGAAAGAATCTTAAAATTAAAAAAGTTTCTAAACAACATATATATATACATTAAGAAGAAGAAAAAATACTTTTGAATATTTTATCAAGAACTCATCCAATATAACAAAAGAAAATATTTACAACATATTTATTTATTAAGCATACTATTTTCAATTATTTACTACGCATACATAATTAGAGATTAAATTATAAACTCCACATTGATTTATATTAGCTTCATTTGACATTAAGTTTTTGCACTTGGCATTTATATTCGATCTTCTGGTTCTTTTGGGTGATTTCGATCTTTTTTCTTGTTTAATACACAAGCATGCCCTATTAAAAAATATATAAACATTATATAATACATACTATTTATTAATAGACGATGCTACTCTACTACTTACATTCTAATAAATATTGCAGATACTAAATAAAAATACAAACAGAATTTCAGTTGTGTCTCATTAAAAAAAAAAAAAAAAAAACATAACTATTAATTTATTAAACACCACACTTTGAAACTTCATTTAGATTCAAACAAATTTATTGAAAATTCATAAGATTAAATTTTGCACAATCCTAAACCACTAATATGAACTTTTTGCTCTTCAGTTTGTTTCTTTCAGTAGAAAGCTTATGAAAAATTCAAACGAGGAGGAGATACTGTAATTAAGGCATTTACAGAAGAACAAGTTGAGAATAGAAATTAACCCGATCAGGTACAGGTTATCGTATGTTTCGGCATCTTGTCAGTTTATCATAGGTTGCTGAAGAACCCGGGCAATGTTAGAACACGTAAATTGTAATGAAAGAAAATGTGATAAAATTCTTGAATACTTCTAATTTAAGGGCAGACAATGAATATTGCAAAATAAATTTTAACAAATATTTCATATTTTATCAGAAATACACTCGTTTCTATAAAATTCAGGCATCTACTAAAAATTTATAACTTTTGAACAAATTGAGATAGTTGAAAAATTCAAATTGCATAATAAAGTTTAAGAATGGTATTTTTACGAAAAAAGTCATGGACACGGTAGATAGGTATTTCTTTTATACGTGGATTCTGACGGATGAAAAATAAGAAAAATAGCTCGGGTATCCAATGACCCACTATAACCTGATCGGGGTTAATATTATTAAATGTACAGGAATCATAACAAAATATAACTCTAATTAAAAAAGAAAATCACAGTTAAACGACGCTATTTATTGATCATTATATGTAGAAACAATACTTCTTCAAATACTGCTAGCATCAAGGCCTAATTTCTAATTATAAAACATTAAAGTCTAACTACCACAGCGTATGTATCCTTCTAAATATTTGTATCATATTTTTTACAGATTTTTTTTTTTTTTTTTTTTAGCAGAAACACACTTTTTAAAATATGTAATTAAAATGAATGAAAAGTTATTAAGTAAGGTTGGTTGGTTGGTTGGCTGTAGGATTTAAGGCCGATTGACTCCGTATGTGTCCTAGGCATACAAGGGGAATGCCGTCCATGGGGGGGGGTCTTTCTAAGGGGTCCTAGCTCAAATTTACGCGAGTTTCGGGGGGAAACCATGGAAAACTCCGAACGGCTAGGTCGATGAGTTCGAACTGGGATCGAACCCGGCACCTCCCATCTACCGGCTTTCAGCGCAGAACCGATCGGCCGCTGGTGGGCATAATTAAGCGAGGAAAAGTTGAAAAAATCTGAAAATGATTTTTTTTTCCTTATCAGAAAATCCTAAAACAAGCAGACGAAACACATACTATAAGCTACATAAACACATCGTTGAGTATTTTAACTTTTAAAACTATATTTTCGGCTACAGCAACGGGTACTAGAGAGCGTATACTTACACGTGTATAACGCAGTATTTATAAACATTAAGATGAACTTTATAAGTTTTGTTGGGTTTAATTTTTTTTTTATATATTTATTTTAATTTATTACTCGAACTAGACTGGGCCTGGCTCAATTTCTGGGAGATGGGGGGGGGGGTCACAAAATTTTACTTATAGTTAAAAATATCTTATCTAAGTAACACAGGTTTTTTTTTTTTTTTTTTTTTTTTTTAATACATTGGAACAAATTTTGCCGCTTAGTGTCATTTCTCAGTGGAAAGATATTTCTATTTAAGTTTTCGTGCATGGAATACAGATTTCAGTCTTTTTAATTTTAGTTGGGGTAAAAAATTAAATGTTTGTTTTAATAAAAAAAAAAAAAACTCTTTTTCTATCTGTTATTAAAAATTGCCGTGCTCCTTTGCTATAGTTTCATATCATACTTAGAAAATGGTTTATTAGATTTAAAAATACAAAAACTGGGATTAGCATGACACAAAGTTCTTATAAAAAATATGCGTTTCGCAAATAACTTTAAGCGAAATTTTCTTTTTCAGAATTAATGAAACTGACACTTTCCCGTGAAATTCGATGGGTTTATTTTTCGATTTTGGTTGACTAACTCAAGTTGTCAGAAGGAGACAAAAAATAAATAAACAAATAACAAAAAAAAAAAAAAAGAAAGAAAGAAAGAAAGAAAGGAAAAAAGGAAAAAAAAAAAATAATGCTCAGCTTTTGGACTAGCCAAACAAATTTTTCTTAGTCAATTGACAAAATAGAAATAATTTATTTTTATTCTCTCATCTGACTAACCGGTCAAATTTGAGGAAAATGAAAACTGTACCTGGGAAGTTAGTCATCTGACAAGTTTTAGAGCCAAAACGAATCATCAGACGAAGCACATTAAAGATACATGGTAAAATAAAACGACTTTTGTGTCTCATGACTAAATGGGATTGTCAGGTAGTGTTGTGAATGTTTAAAATTTTGCGTAATTTTGTGCAAATTTGTCAATGTACTTGACAAACGTTTAGTGTCACAAAGATGGCACGTCTCTTGACAAGTTTCGATTTTTCATTTTTCTGTGTGTGGTCTGTGCGTACTCTTGCCCGCCGATGTATTGCTTCTCAAATCGTTCATAGATGGCAGTAGCATTTACAACATGTAAATTCTAACGTGCCCACGTTGTTCGGAAGGGAACAAACCTCATAATGATATTTACTTAGAAAGCAAGCATCTGTTCTATTTACAAAAAAATTAAGATTTCTTCACAGAAAAATTACATGCTAACATAACGAAACCATATCTTACCTGATAAATAAATTACAGCAAGGGTGAAAATAATAATGGCGGTCTCTTGAGCAAGCTGAAAACAAACGTGTTGATATGATCACACTCGCTTCTGCTTGCAGTGTTGCCAACAGGGAAAAAAACCCCTGCGTACTCTTAACCGACTGCGTACTCTTACCCTCCTTTCCCTTATACTAGCAAGCTTTACCTGCTTCGATAATCACTGTATTTAAATGAATAATAACAATATAAAAGAATCACTATTTTCACTTTATAAAAAAAAAAAAAAAAAAAAAAAAAAAAAAAAAAAAAATGAAATCGTTAGAACTTTACTAACCTATTCTTCACCTACAATATATGGCTTCCGTGTTCCTGTTGCTTGAGGCAACCAACGCCTTCGTGGACATTACAGTCGGCAGCAAAATTATTAAAGCACTAGGGATAATTTATATTTAAAAGATGTGCACCGAATACTGTTTTGTTAAGTATATATTTGTCGTGTCATGATCTTAGTCTTATTTTGCTTATATATATATTTAAAAAAAATGATGATGAAAATTAGCGATCAAACTAAATAAAATATGAAAAATGAAGATGTGTGCTTCAAAAACGGAATATATTTTTTTTAATATTTAAACTACGATGACATTAAACAACACTATACAAACTATACATGCTATTTACTATCAAGTAATTTCTTATATTTTATTTGATTTATCCGATCGAACACAAACTGATAGCAATACCACTACAAATATAGTACTAAATATGTTACAAAATTTAACTTGGTGTCAGAATGAATTAAAAATTCCTCCATTTGTAAACACACGACTGGAATTTAAAAAAGGACATTTTTTCGAGCTTTTTAGTGCACTGATTGAAGAAGCAGCACAGTCCGGTTTTTTCCCTCCGAGTGTGAAGGGAGCTTTTCTTAGGGAAAAATCTCAATATTTAATCACGTTTTAATTAATAATTCCCTTCCAATTTAAAAAGTTGAAAATTTGTCATAGAGGTCCACAGTGTTACATTCCAGACTATATATGTGCGAAATTTCACATCTATAAGTGCGGTAGGATTTTCTGGAGATACCTGCCAGATGCTAAGACAGACGCTGTTTCAGTTTTATTAATAAGTTAGTAAAATAAACTAAATATGCATTCATATTAGAAACAGCTATACTATAGTGTCTGGTTGGCGAACTTTGAAATTTAAACAAATTCTCGAATGTTTTTTTTTTCAAGAACTTTACTAATGCAATTGTGATAGCGCCAAAATACAAAAATTATTAAATGACGCCATGAGGACTTTATACTAAAACTTTACCCACATTACTTTTGGAAGGATTCTATATATATATATATATATATATATATATATAAGACTATTTGATTAAAAAAAAAAATAATAATAATATTTCAAATATAAATAAACTTTTTTTTTCTTTTAATGTTATGACGTCAGTTTTATCAGAATTTTTTTATCATACAGATTTAATTTTCCATTAGGTTTAATTTTCCATTTTTTTAAATTATTTTTCAAGTATAGAGATTTTTTTTTTTTTTTTTTATGTAAGAAAATTAAAGGAAAAAAAAAGTTGTAAGAGTTTTATTTTATTGCCAACAGACTGAAATTATGACGCAAAGAAAAATGTCCATAAATTTAATTTAGGTAAATACGTTAATACATTTTAATTATGAACTTTCTTTCTATTTAAAATTTTTAAAATCCGGCTGCGAGGTGCACACGGAGACGTTACATACTATGCGTGTGCTAAATATCATGTCTGTAAATGCAGTAGAGCTTTCTGGAGACAGTTGACTCAGAGGTGCCAAGTTACTATTAACGAAAAATCAATTACATAACACAACGAAGAAAAAGTAAAAAAAAAAAAAAAATTCTGGTATTAAGACTACGATCAATCTCTAATAACTTGGTACCTGTGTAGACTGAGGGAAAGGAAGACAGAAAAAAGCCTTTTGCTTTTCTTAATGAGTTATATATATGTGTGAGTGTGTGTGTGAGTATATTTTTAAACAGAGATAATTTAGAGACTTGTGAAATCGCTGAATCACAGTTTCATTATAAAAAAATAAATAAATCAATAAATCAGTAAAAAAAAAAAAAATAAAAAATAAAAAAATTCAAATGTTTTGTCAAAAGCAATTTTCTCTTTTATAATTTGTAAAATAATGTATTTTGAAATTTTTTAAGCTAAGCAAATGATTTGTCATTGATTTGAGAATGCATATTTTGAGGAAAAATTTAATAATATTATTTTGAAAAAATAGTTAGCTACTTTCAATTATTTAGATTTTTTTCACTTAAATAATTACAGCTATATTTATATCTCTATCTTTTATCTACTTCAAAATATTGACAGTTTATTTATAAACATTTAATTCGTTATTTATAAATTAACAAAATGTTCGATTAATGAGATCTTTTCAGAGTTAAATTCGTTCGTGCTTAAATTTGGTTAAGTTGTTCGTGCTTAAATTTGGATGTTTGCCACTGTCGTAATTCTTGTTACCTTATCTCCACTTATACAGTTTTATCATACTTGCCAACATCCTAATTAATATTCCATAGTGTTCTTAGTTCCTCCCTTTTTCTGACACCAGTAAATTTGTAGAGCAATATTCTTCAAATCCAATTATGATTAAATAAGATGAAAAATGCTATAAAAGAATACTGGTGTAAAAAGGAAGGCGGGGCTAATGATACTACGGAATATTAATTAGAATATTGGCAAGTATGGTTTAGGGCATATCTGCCAACATTCTAATTAGTGTTCCGTAAAACTGTTAGTACCCGCCCACTTTTTCGCACCTTTTTTTTTTTTTTTTTTTTTTTTTTTTTTCTTTTTCTTTAGAATAATTTTCTTATTATTTAATCGTGATCACATTTGACGAAAACTGCTCAAAAGGTACAGTGGTATGGGAAAGGGGACGGGTACTAATAATTTTACGGAATATTAATTAGAATGTTGGTAGGTATGGTTTTATGTCGTAACTTCATTTTCATTTTATTTTACACATATAAAAGAAAGCATTGGAATCGTAGAAAATTTTGATCTCCAGTTTTTGATGGATTTACAAGTTTTTAGACGTTCTGAACACGATCTTGCCCCTTTTAGAAATGTCTGTATATGTGATAAAAAACTATATGGATGCTATATCTCACGAACCAAAGAACAAAATTTTGTAACTGCTGGTTGATAGCAACCTCTTTACATACCTGACGACATCCTAATTATTAATAGAAAGATATTTAGTACACGCCTCTTTCTCCACACCACTTTATTCTTTGAGTAATTATCTAAAAATGCAGTTATGATTAAATAAGTATAAAACAACTCTAAAAAATGACTGCGTGAAATAAAAGGTGAATTCTAAAACTCTTCCGTTTATTAATGAGATGTTTGGCAAATATGCTCATTATGTTCCCTTATAATTACAGTCGGTAACAAAAGTGTCCGAACACTAGCAAAAATTCCTATGTAAAAAAAGTACACTTCATGCGGTTTTGTTAAATAAATCCTTGTCGAATCCTCTTCTTAGTCAGTGTAAGAACATGATTCGACAAGGATTTATTTAACAAAACCGTATGAAGTGTAATTTTTTTACATAGGAATTTTTGCTAGTGTTCGGACACTTTTGTTACCGACTATACATCCAAAATGTTTAAAACTCAAATAAGCACAAGTTGTATAAAATCAAGCTCTTTTATTAGAGCTTTATAAAACGGGAGGGGTGACTTTCTCAACACTTGCTTAACTTTTACTTAAATATAGCTTCGAACGTTTCTTAATGTTAAAGTATATGTAAACTAAATTAAACACCAAATACTACTAGACTGTTATGCTTTTAGGCAATACTTCTAACCAATATACTTTTTCGTATTGACACGAACCTAGAAATTCAAACATAAAATCAAAATAGGGAGTTGACATGAAAAAAAATTGAAGATGGTGTGCGGTTTAATATGTAGACGACCCCCAATATTTTATAAATGTTTCTCATTTCCACCTCCAATGTGGAGGGCACTCCCCTTCAGGCCCAGGATCCTAGTGAAATTAATTGGCTTTAATACTTAGATCAACACCACCTCATTTCGACCACTTTAAAGATTGTGACGCGGAACACTCACTGCAGATTTTACTAAGGAAGTTCCAAAGCTCATAAATATTATCAATTTTAATGAGAACTATTATGAAAAATTACCTCATTTGCACAAAAAATAAAGCTGTCGTATGTTAAAAACATACTTGAATAAATGAAGCTTACTCAATTTCAAAATTAGGCAATTTATAATTTAAAAAATATATGTATATAAATTAAAATTGAAGAAGAAAAATGATTTCAATAGTAGAGGGTGGACATCATAAAAAAAGCTGAACTTAACGTGTGTATTTGTGATGATGTATAATTGTATTCAATTTGTACGCTATACAATAAAAATACAAATACAACGTACATTTGCGATGGCTACACCTGGCTTTTATCACCGGACTTCCGGTGGCCATTGCATCATGTGATACGTAAAAATGCTAGCGATCAACTTCCTGTAATCTTAACCAATTAAGATATTAAAAAAATAAACATTGATATTGTAAAATATTAAAATGAACTTTAAAAGCAAGTATTCATTCAAAGTAGGAAGGTAGTTGTTTCATATCAGGTGTAGTGTTTGAGTCGCATCAAATGATTAATCGTAGTCGAATGAATTGGTTATAGCATCTAAACTGGATGTCGAGGTAAACTCCAAGTCGCAAATGTGAGCCATACAATTCCCGTTATTTATGAGCGGAGCCTGTTTTCAAGCTTTAGGTAGAGAACAAAACTACACATCTCCGACTAACCAACAAAGTTATTTACAGTTAGCAGACGAACTAGTATATCTCTTAATTAACTAGTATATCTCTTATTCACCTGATATATATATATATATATATATATCTTATACTATTAAGTGAGCAATATTTGTATATATATTTCACTGTTCTCGAAAACGGTAGCTCGGACAGTCACGAGATTTAACACAAAGGTGCCCCCCGAAGGATCATTGTGCACATCGAAGTCAGAATTTCGAATTTCTATTTAGTTTTCTTTTAATTAATAAAAATATGAAAATAATAAGCTAATAATAGCAAAAAATTAGCCATTTAAATTTAATCCATAATTTAATTGTTGCAAAAAAAAAAAAAAAAAAAAAAAAAAAAAATACGAGTTTATTTTTTTTTTTCAACAGGAAAATAAATACATCTATCTAAACATGAACAATACTACACACTACTGATTGCAGAGCTTCCAAATTTGGCATATAGGTACCTGGGACCCTGCAGGTGTGCCCCTCATCGAGATTTTTTCGAATTTCGAATTTGAATTTTTTAAATTAATGTTTGTTTGATTTTAAACATTGGCTTTTATGTTTCATTTTTCGTGAATTTCTTCTTCGATTGTAATCGTCTGCGTATCTTAGCAACGGCTATATTATGCAATTTATTTTTTATTTAATACATTTATTTGAGGGCGAATTTTTTTTCTCTTTTTAATTTATTATATTTATTGAAAATAAAATGGTAATGCAGCAGAAAAAATTAAATATATTAAATTTAAAATTTAAAAACGTATTTATAAAAGTTATGTTTATGTATAATTTTTGTAGTATAACAATAATTATTTTTCATTTGTTAATTTAATTTATTTAAAAGTTTTTTTTTCTAATTTATAGTATTTGTCAGGAAATAATGGTAGTATATAGTAGAAAGGATTAAACTGATTGGAATTTATTTGTTTTTTATCTATTTAATTCATTCTAAAAGAAAATCTACTTTTTATTTTATTTCATTATATTGGTCGGAATCAAGTTGTAATACAGTGTAAATAGCATCAGCAATAAAATACTTGGTTCAAAAACTAAAATATTTAATAGACGCTGAGATACAGTTATCTTTAAAATCGTAGTTCTTAAATAATGGCAGACCATCCTATCGTAAATAAATACCCATATTGAAATACATAGGAAAGAGATTTCTGCAGGCAGTGGGGACCTGCTCCCGATACAGTGCGGGCAGAGAAAGAGCTGCCGTAGTCAGCGAGTACCCGATGCGAGGTCTAGAGCGATTCCAATGTAATTATTTTAGTTTTTATTTATAATGTGATGTGAAAAATAAATAATGATCCAATTCTTTTGGAGATTCATTTAAATATAGTGGCCAGCGAAGCGGGCGTAGCCTGCTAGTATATATCTTATACTACTAAGTGAGCAATATTTGTATATTTCACTGTTCTCGGAAACGGTAGCCCGGACAGTCACGAGATTTAACATAAAGGTGCCCCCCGAAGGGTCATTGCGCACATCGAAGTCAGATTTTCGAATTTTTGATTAGTTTTTTCTTAATTAATTAAAATGTGAAAATAATAACCTTCTAATTTCTGAAAAATAAGCCATTTAAATTTTAACATTTTATCCATAATTTAATTGTTGCCAATTTTTTTTCGACAAAATAATAATAATTAAAAAGAAAAAAAAAAACGTACATTTATTTAAAATGAAGAAAATAAATCAGAAAGATTAGAAAATAAATTAGAAATATCAGGCGCATCGTTACAAATAAGATACCAAATGAAAGGGAAAATTTTTGTAAATCCGATGCATTAAACAGCTTATCAATCGGATGATTAGTTTTTTCTTAATTAATTAAAATGTGAAAATAATAACCTTCTAATTTCTGATAAATAAGACATTTAAATTTTAAAATTTTATCCATAATTTAATTGTCGCCAATTTTTTTTTTTCGACAAAATAATAATAATTTAAAAAAAAAAAAAAAAGGTACATTTATTTAAAATGAGGAAAATAAAGATCAGAAAGATTAGAAAATAAATTAGACATATCAGTCGCATCCTTACAAATAAGATAGCAAATGAAAGGAAAAATTTTTGTAAATCCGATGCATTAAACAGCTTATCAATCGGACAATTAGATTTTTTAAAATGAACTAAAGTATGAATTTTAGGTGGCAACAGCAGAAGATTGTATGGAAATATAGAATAATAAAAAAGGAAGAAGGAGCACGCCAATACTCTAATGCTTACGAACCCCTTCTAGTGAAATGCCAGCGAAAGCTACTTTTGCTCCTCTCAACTTTGAAGTAGTGCACCCATCCTCAGCGCATTTATCGCTGTTTGTTGTGGGTGCTGCCTCGCAGACTGATTGACAGAGAGACGAAACGATTCAAAAATCTTGCCAGCAAGTCGCCAACCAATCAGATGGAAGCACTGTTACAACCATATACCCGGCATTCCTGGATTTTACAAACCGAAACCAAAACATGTACGCCCCTTCTTTCTTTATTATTATTCTATGTATAGAAACCGTTAGGAGAAAAAAAAATGAAAAATCTGCTACACATTAAGTCACATGATTTTTAAGTGGGATTAAAAATTGGAGTTTTCAAATTCTTTTAAATTTTCTCTCACGAACACAAAAATATAATATACAGCCTGTACCCCACAAGACCAACTTGCATTTCAAATTTCATCAATCATTTTGGTTAATCTTATACTCCATTTAGAAAGTTATCCACTCGAGAGAGAGTTGTGCCAGTTTTATTCTAGTCAAGTTATTTTTAAGTTGATTTTTCTCAAATGCTGCATTTTTAAGTTGCGTCACTTTTCTTACCTTTATCGGATATGAGCAAAAAACTATCTATTGAATGAACATACGTTAAATTAAAAAGTCTTTAGAAATGTAAAGAACGGATACGCTGTATTCGTGGCCAAAAATTCTGTTAGGCAACTATAATGAACTTTACAGTGAATACGTGTCACCCGCTGCGCTGGAAATTGCGTAGCGTAAAGTTCAAACAAAGAGGAAAATATGCATTGCAGCTGACGGACAGAAGTTTCAACATCGATACTTACATACTAATTTTACCAGTGTAGCTGCATGCGTTTAGCAGTTAGAGTGAGAACTGACTTTTGTGAGTATCCTATGATTTGTTTATACCTTAATGAAATAATAATGAAACCTATTTTAAGCCAAGATCATTCCGACAACAAAAAAAGTATTAAAATTAAATCATCTTTTACGAAGTTATAAGCTAACAAATTTCAACAACAACAATGAGAAACTTCGTTTGTATTGTGAACCTCTTCCTTTATGAAGTCGGTTTAAAACGTCTATGTGTTAAACGATGGGACCGCTTACAATAACTATACTTTGAATTTTACATAGCATAAATGCGCATATGCAATGTTGTTCAAGTGTGCACACAATAGGAGATTGTGAACAAAGAAATGCACGTTTTAAGCGTTTTGTTTTTAGTATTAATGTCTAAACTATCTTTTCGTACTAAATCGATGATGCTCTGCAATTTTATAATTAACTTTATCCCCAGTCTTAAACCATTTCTGAGATAGCAACGATAACTCCACTGTTTTCCACCAGTTGGTGCTGTAGGCGGTTGAATCGCGTAGCACATGTCCACTTTACTATACTTACATATGACTATAGCTGCAGCTGTTCAGCAGTTAAAAGAGTCCGGACTGACTTTTTGGGCACCCTGTATTTTCTTTTGATCGTAAACATATTACAATGGGACCTATTTGAGACCAAGACCTTTACAATAAAACAAAAAGTATCAAAATTGTGTCATCCGTTCAGAAGTTATGAGCTAACAAAAAAAAAAAAAAAAAAAAACATACGCTTTGAATTCAGAATCTTCTCCTTTTTGAAGTCGGTTAATTAGAGCATCTCTTACGAGGTTATAAGCTTACAAACACTACCAACAAAACATGGCTCGAATTAAGAACACCCTCCTTTCTGAAGTTGGTTGAAAACGACTCTGTGCTAATCGATGTGACCACTTACAGTAACAGTAATTTGAACTACAGAGTATATGTGTCATCCGCTACGCTGCAAAGTGTACAACGTAGTTCAAGTGTGCACAGTGTAGAAAATTACGAACAAACAACTGCACGTTTTAAGCGTTCTATTTTTAGCAATAATGTCTAAAAACTGCCTTTTCGTAGTAAATCGATAATGCTCTACAACGTCATAATTAACTTTTCTACCATCTTGAACCGTTTTTGAGATAGGAGCGCTAATTCACCAGATGACGCTTTATTTTCTTTAGATTGTAAAGATATTACAATGGGACCTACTTCAGACCAAGATCTTTACAACAAAACAAAAAGTATCAAGTAAACGTATTTTGAACTATATAGCATATGTCTCACCAGCTACTTTACAACGTGTGCAATGTAGCTCAAGTGTGCATAGTGTAAGAAATTGCGAACAAACAAATGCACGTTTTTAGCATCGTATTTTTAGCATCAATGTCTAAACTATCCTTTTGTACTAAATCGATGATGCTCTGCAATTTCATAATTCACTTTTTCCCCCTGTCTTGAACCGTTTCCGAGATAGGAACGCTAGCATGAATGTCTAAACTATCTTTTTGTAATAAATCGGTGATACTCTTCCACTTTGTAATTCACTTTTTTCTCTAGAACCGTTTTCAAGATATGATCACTAACTCCGCTGTTTTCCACCAGGTGGCGCTACAAGCGGTTTAACCTTGTACTGCATTCCACTTTGCTATACTTACGTACTATTTCTATCACTATAGCTGCAAAAGAGTTAAATATATAACAAATATATAAAAATATAGCTTAAAAGAGTTGAGACTGGTTTTTTTGGGCACCCTGTATTTTCTTTAGATCGTAAAGATATTACAATGGGACCTATTTCAGACCAATACCTTTTCAACAAAATAAAAAGTATCAAAATCGGAACATCCGTTCAGAAGTTATGAGCTAACAAACAAACAAACAAGAACAAAAAAAAAAAAAAAGCATACGGTTTGAATTGAGAACCTTCCTTCTTTTTTGAAGTCGGTTAATTAGAAAAACAACAAATTTATATTAAGATTTGGGGTGTCTAAATTTGAAAATCGAATGAATTAATTTATACAAAAATTATTTAACTACTTGTTGACAAATTCCGGCAAATAGTCGCCGAATCAAGTATCAAGCTCTCCTTAAGCGTATCACCAAAGCAATACAATATTAAAAAAAAATAAATAAATAAATAAAAATCATTTTTTTAAGATTAGAAGCTTTTTATTGAGAAGCTCTAAAAAGCATAAAATAAAAAATTATCTAGGTAAAGACATGCTATAAAGAAATGAAAGTTTTAACACTAATGAAATTTTAGAGAAAAATATAGATATTTCCCTTTTGCAAGACATGGAAATTTTTAAATATTCAAAATATTTTAAAAAAAACATTCGAGACCAATATTCTCAGTTATTAGTCTTTTGTATAATTATTTGTTAAGCCATACATTTCAAAGGTCTCGAAAATATTTTGAATATTTAAAGATTTTCATCTCTTTCAAAAGGAAAAAAAAAATATTTTTTTCTCTAAAATTTCATTAGTGTTAAAACTTTCATTTCTTTATAGCATGTCTTTACCTCAATATATATATATATATATACACATATATATATATATATATTATGCTTTTTAGGGCATCACAATACAAAAATCTTCTAATCTTAAAAAATGATTTTTTATTTAAATTTTTATTTTGTACTTTTTTGTTATAAATAGAGCTTCTTAAAAATCTAATCAAAATTTCTTATTATACTGTGTAGACAACTAAAGATTCTCGTCTGAAAAAAATAGCACGTCGAACTTCGAGGATCGAACCCATGACCAATGCGTTATCATCATGACGTTCTAACCAAAAGTCAAAGAACAGTAAAAAAAGATCATAGAACAGGCTAGAAAAATCTAAGTAATGCAAAAAAGTATTGTTCTTGAATGCTTTTCGAAATATTTTGAATATTTAAGAATTTTCATCTCGTATAAAACTCAAATATCATAATTCTTCTTTAAAATTTTCTAATTGTTAGAACTTTTATTTTTTTATAGCATGTCTCCGCAGGTATAAAATTTTATTATATCATTTTTATGGCACCACAGCAAAAAGTTTCCAGCTTCTTTTTTTTTTTTTTTTTTAATTCTAAAAAAAAAAAGCTTCTTAAAAAAATTAATTAAAATTCCTTAGGACACTGTGTAGGCCACGAAAGGTTTTGTTTTTAACAAATTACATCTTTTTTATGAATTATCTACAAAAAAGTAACACGTCGGCCTTTGTAGAAAGAACCCATTCACCACTATCGTGTTATCAACATAACGTTTTAACCAACTGAGCCGTTGAACGACGTAAAAATTCCTTAAATTTACTTTAAAGTGGAAGTGCTTTCTTTTTTAACACTTTCCTACAAGGTTGAAAAGTGTTTATGACTTCGGTTTGTCTGTCTGTCTGTTTGTCCGTCTGTCCGCGCTCTAACTCCCGTAATTATTTATGGAATGTCTTGAAACTGATATATGTGTTTCAAGTTCACTATCGGACGTTCCCTATTAAAAATGGAGTTTATACAACTACTGGTTTGTGTACAGGGACACCCAAAAGCATTTGAAAGCATTGTGTTCTATGACAGGTATTTCCATGAACTATATTTTCATACCTTTACTGTAGATATATCTGAATGAAATTGAAATAAGTTATTCAAGTCCACTATCGGACATTCCCTATTGAAAATGGAGTTTATATCATTACTGGTTTGTGCACAGGGACACCCGAAAGTATTTCAAAGCATTGTGTTCTATGAGAGGTATTTCTATAAACCATATTTTCATACCTTTACTGTAGACATATCTGAATGAAATTGAAATATGTTATTCAAGTTCACTACTGGATGTTTCCTGTATAAAATGGAGGAAATACAACCATCGGTTTATGTACAGGGACACTCAAAAGTATTCCAAAGCATTGCGTTCTATGGGAGATATTTCTATAAATCAAAGTTTAATAACTTTACATTCCACGACGTTTTTGGAAATTGAAATATGTTATTTATATGCACAAAAGAATGATTTGCACAGAATAGCATGATTAGTATTAGATTTACAGGGTGGCACAAAAATCTCCAGTTACATTACGAGCTATTAATAAAAAATTGCTAGAATTGTACATTCATTTACGTTAAGCGTTTTTAACACTTTCTAACATATTTAAGTGTGAATATGATTTCAGTTTTTGTATCTGTCCATCTGTCTGTCTGTCTGTCTGCCCGCACTCTAACTCCTGTAAACATTTATGGAATGTCTCGAAACTGATATATTTTATTGAAGTTCACTATCGGATGTTCCATATTGAAAATGGAGTGAATATCTCTTCTGGTTTGTGTACAGGGACACCCAAAAGCATTCGAAAGCATTGTGTTCTATGGGTGTTATTTTTATAAATATTTTCCCTATAGAATGTTCCCCATTTAAAATGACATTAATTGGTTCTGTATAACTAGTTTGCTTACATGTGACAACAACAGCAACAACAAAAAAATGCCAATGCATTACGTTTTAGGATAGAATTTTTAGAAAGTTATATTTAAAAATCTTTCTGCTGTAAAAATCATAAATATATTGAAATGTATTGTTAATATTCTAAAATAATATTTTGTATAGAATATGATATGATTAACTTTCTGATTTATAGGGCTACTCTAAAATATTCAGAGAGATCAAAAGCTTTAATTATAATTATATATTTTCAATTTGAGAAGGGTGGTTATTGGGAACACTTTCCTTTTTAACACTTTCCAACAAGGTTGAAAAGTGTTTATGACTTCGGTTTGTCTGTCTGTCCGCGCTCTAACTCCCGTAAATATTTATGGAATTTCTTGAAACTGATATTATTCAAGTTCACCATCTGACGGTTCCTATTGAAAATGGAGTTTATTCCTCTGCTGGTTAGTGTACAGGGACACCCGAAAGTATTTCGAAGCATTGTGTTCTATTAGAGGTATTTCTATAAACCAGAATTTCATACCTTTACTGTAGACATACCTTAATGAAATTTAAATATGTTATTCCAGTTCACTATCGGACGTTCCCTATTGAAAATGGAGATTTTACCTTTACTGGTTTGTGTACAGGGGTACCCGAAAGTATTTCAAAGCATTGTGTTATATGAAAGGTATTTCTATAAACCATGTTTTCATACCTTTACTGTAGATATATCGTAATGAAATTGAAATATGTAATTCAAGTTCACTATCGGACGGTTACTATCGAAAATGGAATTTATACCTCTACTGGTTTGTGCACAGGGACACCAGAAAGTATTTCAAAGCATTGTGTTCTCTATGACAGGTATTTCTATAAATCATATTTTGATACCATTATTGTAGACATGTCTTAATGGAATTGAAATATGTTATTCAAGTTCACTATTGGATATAGCCTGTATAAAATGGAGGAAATACCACCATCGGGTTATACATAGGGACACTCAAAAGTATTTCAAAGCACTGCGTTCTATGAGAGATATTTCTATAAATCAAACTTTAACAACTTTACTTTCCACAAAGTTTTAGGAAATTGAAATATGTTATTTATAGGCACAAAAGAATGATTTACATAGAATATAGCATGGTTACCATTAGATTTACATGGTGACACAAAAATATTCAGTTATATTAAGATCTATTAATAAAATATTGCTAGAATTCTACTTTCGTTTACATTAAGCGATTTTAACACTTCCTAACATTTTTTTTTAAGTGTGAATATCATACCAATTTGTGTATCTGTCCGTCTGTCCGTCTCTCTGTCTGCCCGCGCTCTAACTCCCGTAAATATTTATGGAATTTCTTTAAACCGATATATTTTATTGAAGTTCACTATCGGATGTTCCCTATTGAAAATGGAATGGATACCTCTTCTGGTTTGTGTACAAGGACACCCAAAAGTATTCGGAAGCATTGTGTTTTATAGGTCTACAGTAAAATATTCAGAGAGTTTAAAAGCTGTAATTATAATCTAACGGCTACATTTTCTTTTGCGTTAAGCCTTTTTAACACTTTCCAAAATGCCTAAAAGTAATTTTAAAATCAATTAGTCTATCTGTATGGTTTTCAGACCTTCTGTCTGTTGTGCGATAACGTAGGCAAAGAATATTAATAGTTATTCGATACAAGAAATGCGTACAGTTGGAAAGTGTTACTAATCAATGCGTACTGCATGATTTTTCTTTCTTGTTTAACATGACGCAAAGACGCGATGACAAAATCCAATTTCAAAAATAAGAAGTTTCTAAAAAAATATTTATGTATTTTATACTTACTTACTTTACTTTTATTTGGTTCTTATTTTTTTTACTACCAAAAATATTTTGTAATTTTTAATAAAATAATAATAATAATAATAATAATAAAATGTTTCTTAAAATAAACTCCTCAAAAATTTCTTTGGTTACTCTGTAAGCAACGAAAAATTTTCTTGTACCAACTGCCACCTTTTCTACTAATTATCTACAAAAATTAACACGCCGGACCTTCCGGGAACCGAACTGCCGACCACCGCGTTATTAACGTGAAGCTTTAACCAACTGAACCAAGGAGCGACAAAGGGAATGGCTTATATTTACTTTAAAATGAAGGCGCCTCGTTTACTAGCGTGACACGAAGACACGATGACAAATTCAATTTCATATAAAAAGCTAAAAAGAAAAGGTTTTGTGTGTTCGTATGTATCCCTCAAGCGCCTTCAGCGTACACATATAATAGAGGCATTTACCGCACTTATATTAAGGAACGCGGTAGCGTTCCGCCCCCCCCCCCCCCCCAAGCTAAAACAAACATTAGAAAAACAAATGAAATTTACAAAGTAAGAAAGTCAATGATGAAACGCTACAAGAGTATATTATGTCGACATAGCATCTCGGACATTATGACTATCTGTATCTCAGCTCCCTGATCCCCCAGACCTGATGTTTTGCTCAGACTTTGAGCACACCTTTAAGACAAAATATACAAATTTGCATGTCGATCCGATTTAAGAGGCCTGAGTTATGTAACTTTTAAAACCCGAAATTTCACGTTTACTGTCTTCTGCTTCTTCTTTTTGTTCTTGTTGAGTTTGACAGCGGTTGAGCCTAATGTTCTGCAGCTATTGAGTTGAAATTTTGCATAAGCATTCCTTCTGACAAGTTTTAGTACATTTAACAATCAAAAATTTATTTGATCAATATACAGGGTAGTTATTTTTAATTTTGTAATATTTTACCCAAAACTTTGGTGAATTCGTCAAGAGATGGCACTCGTTTTCAATGAATTTAATTTTGTCAGTTAATAGGATATTAAATAGTAATAAATTCTGTTTTTATTTTATTTTATTTTATTTATTTATTTACTTTTTTTACAAAAATGGATTGAAATAAATAAAAAGACAATTTTTTCTTAAAATTTTAAAAATATTTACAAGAAACGTGTTTATTAATAAGAAAAATAATTGATAAAAAATTGGATTTCGCAATAAATAAATGCTTAAAGGACGCGCTAAACAGGCTTTTAACAAAAGTAATGCAGCGGATTAAATAAAAGAGCAATTCGTTATCTTTATAAAATTCCGGATGATGGAAGAAAACATATAATTAAATTCCAATCATATATTATGTAAGAGAAATGTTATCATGGAAAAATTCAAATTTGGCATTTTTGTGTTTCTATGAGTGTTGAAGACTTCTGAATTCATTTTTCATTTTTTATAATAATGGAGGAATGTATGTGTGTGTATCAGTGAATACGATAGCGTCTAAACGCTGCATTTGATACCCACAACTAATGATCTTAATAATGTAGAACTTAGTTTTTTTTTTCCTTTACACGGATACAAAATAGAATTCTTATACATAACGATTTATGGTCTCAAATCATTTGAAGATCATATAATAAATTTAGGGGATCTTCTGAATTCAGATTTTTCTTTCTTTTTACGTTGATGCCTGCATTTATATGTGTCTGTACGTATGTGAGTGAACGCGATACCGTTTAAATACTAAATTCGATTGCATTCGAATATGTTATGTATATTATAGATCGCCATCCCATGGAATAACTGAATGAGTACGATAGCATCTAAACGCTGCATCCCATTGAATTCAAATTTAGGTTGTATATTTTAGGTCACCATGACATGAAATACATGTAGGCTTTGCCCACTTCGCTGGCCACTAAATTTAAAGGAAACTCTTTTCTATATAGCTTTATAAAAATAAAATAAATTAAATTACTGAAACTGTTAAAAAGCTCGCTCCAGGTCCCTGCTGCATTCGGCAGCGATTTGGTCATCCACTGCAACTCGGGCGCTTGTCCCTATAACCTGCGACAATAGCTTACCAATGAGCTTCCATTTAAGTGCTTATTATATAACAGTTTCGAAATAGATAGTATCGAAAAAATTGGAGTTCCCCTTTTATATTTGAATCCCAGTTACATGTGAACAACACTATACGTGTTGTTCACATGTAACTCGGACTGGACTCAAATGTAACTGGGTTTAGACAACATAATATTTGCTTTTACGTTATTTCATATGTTTATTTTGCTTATCCAATCAACCATTAAATGACAGCAATTTCACGCCAAATATTACAATATGCTGTGACCGGCTACGCCTGTCGCATGAGACAATTATTTTTTTGTGTTTATATACAATTCATGGGTTGTAAACCTGATAGTAGAGCCTTAATATAGTTCTCTTTGGCGGCTTTTGAATTTTTGTCACCATTTTAGACTTAATCCATTGTAACAATAAGACTTAATCCCTTGTAACAATATGCTATGAGCGCTATTTCTACCGTATTTTAGACAACTAATCTTTTTATGGTTATATATATTTCCCATACATATTTTTTATTTATTTATTTAAATAATAATTTGAATTCTTCAAATATTTCTGTTCGACAGCGTGCAAGTGCAGTAACACACAGAGGCTCATTTTTTGTATGATAAATTAGCATAGTGATTATTATGTAAAAAAATAAATAAATAGGTAAACATTATCGTGTTACACAACTTTATTTTGTCGCTCCATTGGCGGCTTTTGAATTTTTGTCGCCATATTAGCGATGGATTTTTTTTTTTTTTTTGTATGAAAAGGGGAAGACTATTTTGCTAATAATTTTATCAGACTCTTTTTTGTTTATACATAAGAATCCTTTATATTCTGCATTTAAAATAATGCTTGTTGAAATAAATTTCCTATCTTTAAAACTGCATTTGTTCTGTAAATTTTGTGTAAAATTAAATCATTTATGTTTTTATATATTTGATGCGCTACTTAGATTGAAATGGCTGTTGCTATATTAAACTTCTTGTCGAAAAACGTTCGGTGTACTTCAACACCAAAATTTAAAAAATCGCCCAGCAGGATCTGTTAATGAAACTGATAAAATAAAAATATGGTTCATAGAGTTTAAACAATCTATTTAAAAAAACTTTTAAAACTCAAATTATTAATGTATCGTATCACGTACATAGATATAGTAATAATATATAGATTAATCATTGGGGAGAAAAAAGTGTTTCTTTTCACTCGGGAAAAGACGGCGATTTTACCAAATTATGGCAGTCTTTCCTCGAGTAAATACATACGCGAATACACACGAATATTTTAGCAAATAAAATTCATGAATAATTTATTTACTAAAGGTGAATGAAAAGCTCCAGATATAGTTTCAAATTCATTCTTCTTTTTTCCTTCAATACCACTTAATGGCTGATTCCAAAGCTTTGTTTTTCGGCATCAAAAATGTTTGCACGATAATATGGGGATGATAGATCTATATATATTATTATATCTATGATCACATAAATCTTTTCAAAGATAGAATAAAACTTAATTTGAAAAAAAAAATAAGAATAATAACTTTTGTTTATTAACCAAAATGATTGATGAAATTTGAAATGCAAGTTGGTCTTGTGGGGTACAGGCTGTATATTATATTTTTGTGTTCGTGAGAGAAAATTTAAAAGAATTTGAAAACTGCAATTTTTAATTCCACCTAAAAATCATGTGACTTAATGTGAAGCAGATTTTTCAGGTTACGGTTTGTAAAATCCAGGAATGCCGGGTATAGGGTTGTAACAGTGCTTCCATCTGATTGGTTGGCGACATGTTAGCAAGATTTTTGAATCGTCTCGTCTCTCTGTCAATCAGTCTCCGAGGCAGCACCCACAACAAACAGCGATAAATGCACTGAGGATGGGTGCCCTACTTCAAAGTTGAGAGGAGCAAAAGTAGCTTTCGCTGGCATTTCACTAGAAGGGGTTTGTAAGCATTAGAGTATTGGCGTGCTCCTTCTTCCTTTATTATTATTCTATGTTTCCAAACAATCTTCTGCTGTTGCCACCTAAAATTCATACTTTAGTTAATTTTAAAAAATCTAATTGTCCGATTGATAAGCTGTTTAATGCATCGGATTTAGAAAAAATTTCCCTTTCATTTGCTATCTTATTTGTAACGATGCGACTGATATTTCTAATTTATTTTCTAATCTTTCTGATTTATTTTCCTCATTTTAAATAAATCTACGTTTTTTTTTTTTTTTTTTTTTTTTTTTTTTTTTTTTAATTATTATTATTTTGTCGAAAAAAAATTGGCAACAATTAAATTATGGATAAAATTTAAAAATTTAAATGGCTTATTTATCAGAAATTAGAAGGTTATTATTTTCACATTTTAATTAATTAAGAAAAAACTAATCAAAAATTCGAAAATCTGACTTCGATGTGCACAATAACCCATCGGGGGCACCTTTGTGTTAAATGTCGTGACTGTCCGAGCTACCGTTTACGAGAACAGTGAATTATACAAATATTGCTCACTTAATAGTATAAGATTAACCAAAATGATTGATGAAATTTGAAATGCAAGTTGGTCTTGTGGGGTATAGGCTGTATATTATATTATTGTGTTCGTGGGAGAAAATGTAAAAGAATTTGAAAACTGCAATTTTTAATCCCACTTAAAAATCATGTGACTTAATGTGAAGCAGATTTTTCATTTTTTTTTCTCCTAACGGTTTCCATACATAGAATAATAATAAAGGAAGAAGGAGCGTACGTGTTTTGGTTTCGGTTTGTAAAATCCAGGAATGTCGGGTATATGGTTGTAACAGTGCTTCCATCTGATTGGTTGGCGACTTGTTGGCAAGAATTTTGAATCGTCTCGTCTCTCTGTCAATCAGTCTGCGAGGCAGTACCCACAACAAACAGCGATAAATGCACTGAGGATGGATGCCCTACTTCAAAGTTGAGAGGAGCAAAAGTAGCTTTCGCTGGCATTTCACTAGAAGGGGTTTGTAAGCATTAGAGTATTGGCGTGCTCCTTCTTCCTTTATTATTATTCTATGTTTCCATACAATCTTCTGCTGTTGCCACCTAAAATTCATACTTTAGTTCATTTTAAAAAATCTAATTGTCCTATTGATAAGCTGTTTAATGCATCGGATTTACAAAAATTTTTCCTTTCATTTGCTATCTTATTTGTAAGGATGCGACTGATATGTCTAATTTATTTTCTAATCTTTCTGATTTATTTTCCTCATTTTAAATAAATGTACTTTTTTTTTTTTTTTAATTATTATTTTGTCGAAAAAAAAAAAATGGCGACAATTAAATTATGGATAAAATTTTAAAATTTAAATGGCTCATTTATCAGAAATTAGAAGGTTATTATTTTCACATTTTAATTAATTAAGAAAAAACTAATCATCCGATTGATAAGCTGTTTAATGCATCGGATTTACAAAAACTTTCCCTTTCATTTGGGGTCTTATTTGTAACGAAGCAACTGATATTTCTAATTTATTTTCTAATCTTTCTGATTTATTTTCCTAATTTTAAATAATTCTACGTTTTTTTTTTTTTTTTTTTTTTTAATTATTATTATTTTGTCGAAAAAAAAAAAACTGGTAACAATTAAATCATGGATAAAATATTAAAATTTAAATGGCTTATTTATCAGAAATTAGAAGGTTATTATTTTCACATTTTAATTCATTAAGGAAAAACTAATCAAAAATTCGAAAATCTGACTTCGATGTGCGCAATGACCCTTCGGGGGGCACCTTTGTGTTAAATCTCGTGACTGTCCGAGCTACCGTTTTCGAGAACAGTGAAATATACAAATATTGCTCACTTTATTAGATGTAGTTTTTTTTGTTCACATTGGGTGCATTTCATGTATTTTTCAGTGACATAAACCATTTTTTGAGTTATATCACTTTTCTTGGAAGTTGTGATTTGTGAAATTCTCGTCGAACGTCTTCGGATGTTCTGCTATATGAATAAGTTTTCACTGAAAAGAGAAAAATAAAATCTTGTTTGTAAAAAAATGGAATCGACTCCAAAAAGCAACAACTATTCAAACAACTGAAAAAAAAAAAAAAAAAAAAAAAAAAAATGGAATGAAATGAAAGTGTAAATTGTGCCTAAAAGTATAAAATAATTTCCTTCGCCAAACAACCTATAACACTACAAATTAAACATAACTTTTGAAGTCGGCGCAAAATTAAATAAAAATTGATACCTTTATTCAATACAAAAATCAAATCCTATTCAAAATACACATCTCACATTGTCACCGGCAAAACGCTGCCGATAACTACTTTGATTCAAGAAAACAAATAAGATTTCGTAAGCAGCAAAAGTTGGCGAAGATGCTGGTATCTGACGTTCTTGGTGAAACAAAAATCGCACTATTATCTGGCAAACCTATTTAATTTCTTTGGGATATCATGATTATTTTGATAAGGTATATTAAGAGAGTAATCAAGAATATGAAACAGTACTTCGTACAATATATATTATGGTAATATACATCTTGCGGTTGCGCGTATACTTTTGAGTTACGTTTTGATCGCCAAATCCAAAAGCCACCAAGGATGGTAGTTATAAAAGTTATACCAAATTTGCAAAGGAAACTCTATTCGTAGAAACATAAATACCGCATTGTGAAGAATGTTCACTGTTCTATGTAGATGTTACTAATGGACCAATTGTATACAGTGATAAAATAATAAAAGAAACATAAAAATGGATCATTCGAGACAACAGCATTTACTGCTAGTGATCTAAAAACAAATCTTTAACAACTTATTAAATTTTATTTAATTTTGCTCCAACTTCAAAAGTTATGATTAATTGTAATGTTACAGGTTGTTTGGCGAAGGAAATTATTTTATACTTTTAGGTACAATTTACATTTTCATTTCATACCATTTTTTTTCAGTTGTTTGAATAGTAGTTGCTTTTTGGACTCGTTTCTATTTTTTTATAAAAATACTTTATTATCAATTATAGTCAATTATAATCTTTTATACCAATTATAATCTAAAATAAATATTGATAATGTAAATTATTAAAGTTGAATTTTAGAGCAAGAATTCGCTTAATATAGAAAAATAACTTACTCGTAACGCAGGTATAGTATTTCCTTCTTTAATGAGTTAAAAAAAAAAAAAAAAATGTAGGAATTGGATTTAGATGAAGCCTTTCTGAGCTGAGTCTTTTAAGTTTTCCTGAAAATGAAACTTTTAAACAAGGGCGTAAAAGTTCTGGGAGGACAAATTAAACTTTACTGAGATATATAGCCAATGAAAGTGATCTATAAAAATTTGTAGTTATCTATTTAAAAGAAATATTTTTGAATGCATTGAAGGAAGTTTAAAGAGTTTTTTTTTGTTTTTGCTATAACTCGAATGGACCTGCATATTTCTCGGTTCTATAATGTAGAAGGTTGGAACTTGCATATTCTTTTCGCAAGTGTGTGCATTTTTTTCTATTAGGGAATAACAAATTATTCTCAGTAGACGATTATTTGTTCATGTGTACCATATTTAAAAGCGCATAATTCACAGGTCAGGCAAATCAGTTATATACCATAATTTTTATTAAACAAACAAAGCTATATATACTATAAAAAGGAATACCTCGTAGAAGAGTAGCAATTCAGGAAAAGTAGGAATCTCAGTCAGATACTTCTCACAAAACCATTATAAATAAATCTCCGGAAAAAAAGAAGATACAATAAATTAATGGAGAAAATGCAAAAATGAAATTTACAGCAATATATAATGTTTAGCTGAGGTTACACTTGTTCAGCGTTGCCAGTCGTAAGTTACTATTGTTACATACTGAGCGTTCGCAACCGCATCTACGTGTATGGTAGTTACCGTAAACGTAATGCTAAGTCTCCAATACAGGTGAAGATCTCATACCAGAATTTTTTTTATGATGCATTTCACTTGGCAATCGAAGCAAATTAATACCAAATATTTTTTATCAAAAATAATCTGTGTGTGTCAATGACACGACTTTATCTTACCCTGAAATTTAATACTACAAATACAGATTGGAGATTAGGCGTATGATAACGAATACTGTTATGTAAACCTATGTTAAAACAGTTCAAATTTGGCTTCAAAAATGCTTTATTTGACAAATAATTTTGTTTGAGGTGCGCTACCGCCCCCTTCAACTCTATGTTTTATTATTGTACCTACATGTATATAGAATTCAAATCTGTTATTAAATTCAAAAGTTCATTTAAAATTGTTCAGACAACTTACGCATGCATTATTCCTTGAAACTTATCAGCCTTGATCAATCTTACCTAGTAACAAACGTGTTAACTTCAAAATACAACATTTGGATCACTTAAAATTATTTGTTTTTAATTTACCCTAAATGATACAAACAAAGATCAAACGTTAAAAACTTGACTTCTGTATTTAGAAAGCCTCAAAACGTGTAAATATACAAAAAAAAAAAAAAAATAATAATAATAATAATAAATACATTCTTAACCATATGACCATCAATAATTAATTTCAATTCCTGAGCAGATTTCCTGAACATGGTAAAATATTATAGTAAAGCACTTCCCTTAACAATAAATGGAATGTTATGGCTTAAAAACTGGCAGCCCTGTATATCTTCTAAAAGTTATGTACACATGACATGATGGACATAAATATAATTCTATATTTATAACACATGGCAGAACCAGAAATACACGTCCATCAATATTCAAGTATTCTCGCACTATAATCTAGTTAGTTTGTAATAAAATTTCCCAATTTGAATTTTAATATTTCTATTGAGTATGAATACCAAACAATATTTTTTTTAGATTGTCATAATATTACTAATCAGGAATCAGCAATTTTCTACATTTTAATTTCATATTTTATGATTGAGAAAATACAATCAAAGTCCAATTTTTAACATCTAAAAATCGCTTTTTTTAGTTTCTGTAATATTTTCTACTAAAAATTTTTGGTTATTTTAAAAGAACATGAGAAAATTTTGATTTTCATTACTTATAATATTCTAGTATTATTACATTTTGCAAAGAGTTAAATTTATAAAATTGATTTAATACAATGCTTTAAGATAACTATCATCCGATACACGTATCTCATTTTAATGCAATAAAAATATTATTTCGTTTATTTGAATAAAATCTGTTTATCAGAGCTTCCGTATAAAAAAAAAAAAAAAAAAAAAAAAAAAAGCAATAAATAGCATTTATCAGAACATTAAAAATATTTTTTAATAAAATATACTTAGAGGAATAAAGTACACGTATTTTATCGAATTTAATCATACTTTTAGTATTTGATATAGAAATTTTCTTTTCAAAAAATAGCATTCTTGCTGTTTGTTTTATAAATCACGTCTGAATTTTTTTTTTACAGATGTATGCGCAACATAAATACGTAATGAGATATTTATCGAGTTTCATACGTGTACTACATTACTTCATATTTATTTGAATATGGCATTTATAGAACGAAACCTTTTTTTTCGCTTCTATTTCAGTAGCACGTTTCTCTTTCGGCATAAGTTTTTAAATCCCCTAAAGATTCACAAAACATATCGAATGTGTAAAGCTATTTTCTTTCATAAAGTTAAATGAAATATGTGCATATGAAAATGTTTGCGAAAGCGTGTGTTTGTTTGAATCATTTGAATACGTTCAAAAAAGTATTTAAAGTATTTTGTTATGGTTTTATATGGTTTTAAAAAGAATATATTATTATATATTATTTTATATATTAAAATCCGAATAAACTACTACGTCAGAAACGCCAAAGAAAAGTATTTGAGATGCATACAGCTGTTTCGGTAGCCTTAAGTGTACCGTCTTCAGTGCAAAAAGAATTCTGAATCTGGAGAAGTGCTCTTATATATATAGGAGAGGGACCGAATTTAGTTCTAACAATAAAATTACGGGAAAGGTGGGGAGTGTGACCAATAGGAATTTAGGAATGTTAGCTGTGTAAACAGTAGAAAAATTAAGAAAATGTGGACTGAATGTAAAATTCACAACAATCAGACAAATAGGGAACAGCGAAATTGCCGTTTCTGACGTAGTAGTTTATTCGGGTTTTAATATTCCAACGCCAAGTCTCCTGTTGTTATTTTATATATTATTTATAAATATAATATATTATTATTATATATTATATTTATATTATACATATTTTCATAATAGAATAACATATGTTTTAAATATATACTGAAGTATAGTATTTTTATCTTTTAATCATACATATTTATTTCACACGATTACTAAATTATGAATTACTTTAGTCTTCTTTTTTTATATTATTAAATGAAAATTTTGTGAATACAAACCTATAGGTGCCAACTTGTATGTTTTTTTAACACCATTATTTCTGTGTAAATAATTTATCATATTTAATCGAAGAAAACTGCTAAAAAAACTATTAAAAATTTCCGGTAGAAAAAACTGTACAAGCTGTCATCTATGCAAATATTTCATTGTTAACTAAGAGATATACGAGTGTGCTGATGTTGGTGTTAACAGCAACAGACTGCATGAAAAGTTAAGATCTGATGGTAATGCCATCTATAGGGGATTATTCTAAGGAGGCATAATTTTAGACTTCTATGCTTCGAAACCATGGCAAACTCTGAATAAAGTACTAGTCGGATCGAAAGTGCCTCCTCCTGTCTGCTGGTAATGAAAGCAGAACTTCTTAGCTACTTGTAAAGTTGGAAAGATACAGAAAATTGGCGCTGTGGAACAGTTATTTGCAATAAATAAGAAAAGATCTTCATATATATACATATACATATATAGCTGTGGGCGTGTATGTGAAAATCTTTTCAAACACATCACAGGGAGCACGATGTTAAAAATTCATCAGGTAGGAATACCTGTTTCAATTAACAAAAAAAAAAAAAAAAAAAAAAAAAATATGTGGAAAAATATGTGAAAATAAGTCATAAAATACCATCACTAAAATGAAATTTACAGCAATAAAAAAGCATTAAAAATGCAGATATTCTGTATCTCGCCAGGCAGGCAGAAAAGAATATCTTAAAAAAAAAGTAATATTTCGATATATGAAAAGATTTAAACTTAATATTTTCCTATCTGCCTGGAAGAAATACAACTATTAAAACACACACACACACACACTCCAAAAAAAAAAAAAAAAAAAAAAAAAAAAAGTAAAAAAGAAACGTAACCAAAACTTTAAAGAAAAAATATTCAAAACATACATACAAGATAAGTAAGATAGTAAGAAAAATTAAGAAAATTCCTTCACAATATCACGCGAACAACTTTTACAACCATGTGAACACGGATTACAAAGGGCTATGTTTGCAAATAAAAATTTAAATCTTGCTACAATTAAAATGCATGAAGTGCAATATATTTAAATGTTAGAAATATGTTTACTACAACACTTAATATATATGAATTTTACAATATAATATAAAAAATAAATAGTGAAAATCAATGAAATACCTTAATTTTGCTTCATTCAGTATTATATTAATACTTAAGCATTCAGAATAAAAAGAAAAACAAAAGAAAATATAATATTACTAAATAAAGTATTAATTTTAATTCTGAATAAACAAATAATAACTTAAATGTTAAAAAAATAAACTTATTTTACTTTTTTTCAATTTTAAAAACAATCTGATTTTAATTAAAAAGGTTTTAATTTTCAATAAAGTCACTAATAAAGTGCTGCCATAGACAATTTAAAAAGTAAATAATATGAATATACATATATATAGGTAACTATTGTAACGAATTTATGAGTTTAAAGATAAGAAAAACAAAAAAAGAGAATTACAAACCAATGCGCAGAATTGCTGCAGAAGGAAAAGGAAATGGAAAACTTAAATATAGAATAGATTATTAATGAATAAAATAAATTATCAATGAATAAAATGAAATAAACCCCCCAAAACACTGAGGTCTTCATCAGGGAGATTACTTCTCAGTTAATGGTGGTTTTCTGTTTGGTGAGAAGTTGGGGGCTAAGGATAGTTATTAGCTAATTGCTACTGTCCTTTCAGAAACTTCTTTTTCACACCTACACTGAGGGGTCTCCCTGATGAAGACCTCAGTGTTTTTTTTTGGGTTTTATTTCATTTAATTTATTTTATTCACTGATAATCTGTTCCTATATATATATATATATATATATATATATATATATATATATATATATATATATATATATATATATATATATATGTATATTACATTTTAAGAAGTAGTTAATTACTAAAATAAAATCAGAGATTTGATTATAAATTCCAAAATTTCAATATAAGCAGTGTTACATTTTACAATTTAAAAGTTAAATATAAATATATACTAATTACAATTTATCTGAAAAGTTCACGCATAGCATAAAATTTGATATCCTATAGTACAACAGAAACAGTACATTCATATAAAATTAGAAAATTATATGATTTTTTAAATAGTAATAACAACTAAGTACATGCGCAAATAAATGCACATGGAGTGACATACGTATATGTATACATATACCCATTATTACTCTTAGAATTGTAAATTTTAATATAAATAATATGCTGTGGCACTCACACGACTTTTTTTCGCCCTGAAATTCAATACAATAAATACAGACTGTAGATTAAGTGATAAGATAAGTGTGCTGTAATTTAAACCTACGTTAAAAATAATTTAAACTGGGTTTAGGAATAGATTTATTTGACAAATAAATTTGTGTGAGGAGGGGGCTAACCCATCCTCAACTCCCTGTTTAAATATTGTATCTACATTTATATAGAAATCAAAAGCTATTATTATATTTAAAAGTTCCTTTGAAATTATTTAGACAACTTTCACCCGCATCAGTCCTTGAAATTTATCAATCTTGATGAAACTTTTTAAGTATTAAATTATATTAACTACAAAATATATTATTTGAATTACCTGATTTTTTTTTTTTTTTAAGTTACTTTGCTAACTTACATAGACATCAGTTAAATATTAAAATCTTGACATCATTTGCCCTGCATACGCATATGTCGCATGCCAACCTTTTTTATATCTTTCTTTCAAGGTAGCACTAGTGTGACGACTCACTTACACAGATTAAGTCACTGACACATTCAACTTCCTAACCCACTGATTCCAATCATGGAGTCTAAGTCAAATTCGGAAAAATTTTGCAAGCTTTAACATCAGTTGCCCCTATTTATATACAGGACAACGCAATAACAATAAAAAAAATCCAAAGAATGTCATTTTTGAGATAACCTGATATTTTCTGGACATCAGAAAATGTCTTTTTTTCTTTCGGAGGATGTCTTCTGCATGTTAGAATACATATGTAGATATCTTAAGGATGTATTTTTATAATTCTTATCAAACAGCTATAGGAGGAATGTACACATCCTCCGGATGAACTATCCAGAAAAGCATGTTAACGATAACTTGACATCTCCTGGATGACTAAAATTTTCCCATAGACTACCAAGACTCATTCTCTGATTAGGCGTCGTCTCCATACTGAAACTTCAACAAACTTTAAAAGTTCCAATACGAACGCCTAAATTTTAATTTTACATCGCTTAAATTTTACGGCTAACACGAGGTCAAATTTTATTAATCACAATGTAGTGAATTTATAATTATATGAACTGTACAGATCAAAATCAAAATGAAAACACCTTTATCTATAAACATTTTAGATTTTTTTTTGGGGGGGGGGGGGAAAGTAAATGCAACAGCCTTTTTTCTTCTAACTTGAAATGTAATGGCGGCCAAACGTAATATCTGTCTTGGTCCCTGTGCAAGATTACACATTACACGTGCGTCCATTGTGCATATGAGTCCGATCAGACAATCTACCGGATATTCGGAGTACAATTTTATCGGATGATTCGATCAGAAAAATTCCCTGGATTTACGGTGGAGAAGAGTATTTGGATAATCCGCTTACTGTATCCTTTGCGAATTCATTGGATAAATTTCATACGATATGACAAATGATGTGTATGGTACTTACAGAATGTCCACAGGAGAAGTGTGGTTGTGTGAAATGAGACAACGTATATTTTGTAACAAGATTAATTACTTACTTATGTATGAAAATGTATTCTATGGTATTAATAGCATGAATTCCTATTAAAAATAATTTCTTTTTTTCTATGAAATACTTTAATATTCAATTACGATTTTATCTCCGTTGATGGAAAAATTGTATTAGAATGTCTCCTAACCCACATGATAGTGTGTATCCTAGGGTGTCCGCCACTAACAGTCAATTGCGTAGCTCAATTGCGATGCAAAATCCACTCATCCTCAACCTCAGATAATATTTCCTAGTTAAAATATATCCCAATTCAGACATTTAAGCTTGTAGTGGATCGGAATACCCTTTGACATGTAGTTCTTTGTATAATGAGACTAAACCCTTTGCCGGTACAGTTTAATTTCACTACTCTGATCAGTGTTGCCAAACTAATGGGCATTTTTTATTCAATATCCCACTTCGAAGGTTATTCGTCCATTATATATATCAAATATCACTCCTCAAAATTTTAGGAGATAGTTGATTAAAAGAATCCATAAATTTAGCAACATTGTTTAGATCGATAGGACCGGAAAAAGGTTAATGTGTAAACTATGACACCACAAACCCCTAAATCAAATGTTTCAAATGTATTACCGATAGGAATTTACTGTCGGTATCCTGTTGTACAAATCACAAATATCCAATGGGTATGCTTGAATGACGACTCAGAAGGGAACAATATTTTGAACGAAAATGATACAAAAATGAGTCCAACCTCCTATAATATATTTTACATTAATAACGGCGTTTTGGTGTAGATTCTCTGAAGTATTTTAGATAAACGAATGCGAAATAGTAACACGTTAGAAGGTGTAACGTAAATATTATAAATTTGTGAGTCCGGAGTTTACGGCCTCCTTATTATTTCCCATTTTATATATTAGAAGTGTCTTTAAGATGCAAATGAAGCCAATGCAGATATAAACATAACTTCTTTTCTTCTCTTTTTAGAACCTGAAACTGAAAGGCTTTTATAACTTTTACAAGTATACATAACTTTCACTTAATTAAACTTAAAATAGACCTTAATCTTAAAGAATCAATAATTACTCACTTACAAAAACTGAGTGTATAAGCTGGAAACATTAATCTCTAACTTGCTATGAGAAAAGTAGTTACAACACCTTAACTTTTAACAACGATTAATCGCTAATGCTTTAAATATAATAGTTGAACTTACTACAAAAAAATCTGGAGTGACTCCACTCGACTTTCCGAACATTGAGTAACTAACAGTTTTGTAGATAAAATAAAGAAAGAGGAGTTCCTAAACAAACAAAAAAGAGAAAACCATAACAGAGTGTTTGAGTATTTTTCTCTATATATCACACGAGGTTTTATTTAACGCTACTGAACTTTGAGCCCTTAGATCATAATGATAAAGAATTTTTCCGTTGTGTCCCTGTAAAAATGTATAAATGCTAGATTCACCAAAATGCTTATAGTTAGTGCAACAGTGATTTATAATATTCATACAAATTTTCAGCTCAATTGAATAAGGCGTTTAGATGCTATCGCTGGTCTCATAGGCCATAAAGATAAAGAATTTTTATTTGTGTCCCTGTAAAAAAACTGTAAGTGCTAAATTCACCAAAATCTATACAGTTGGTTCAAATGTGACCTATAACATGTGTACAAATTCTTTGCTGAGATTAATAAGGCGTTTAGACGCTATCACACTTTTAAAAATTTGGCAAAGAATTTTTCTTTGTGTCCCTGTAAAAAAACTATAAGTGCTAGATTCTCCAAAATCTATACAGATTGAGTATCTGTGACCTATAATATGTGTATAAGGTTTTTGCTCAATTGAATAAGGCGTTTAAATGCTATCGCACTTTTAAGATTTTGGTCCCTTGGCCATATGATAAAGAATTTTTCTTTGTGTCCCTGTAAAAAAACTATAAGTGCTAGATTCACCAAAATCTATAGGGTTCGTACTATGGTGACTTACAATATACGTACCAACTTTCAGCTTATTCGAACAAAGCGTTTAGACGCTAGCGTGTTCACTCACAGACATACACACATACATACACACATACATACACACACACATACATACATCATCGTAAAAATAGTGAAAACGGACTCGTTGGACCTCGAAACGTATAGAAACATCAAAATCTCGAATTCGGATTTTTGACATGATTACAATATTTTCCTCACTATAGTGTTCGGAAAGTAAAAAGCATCATCAAATATCACGCTCGAAAAAAAATCAACCAAAAAGTACCCTTCCGTTATTGCTGAAAGTTTCTTCTAAAAAGCAAACAGGAAAAATTTTTCGCTTCAATTACATGAAAGCATTTAACCTAGAAAAACCGAAATCCAACTGGACATCAAAACCTCATAACTCTCTTTAACTCTTCATACATTTCACTTAGAACCAAACATCACGCTAAACTAAACAGGCTGACAACCTTCTCTTCCCAACACTTCCATGCACAACATTACACTTTCTCCGAGACCATTGCCAGCTAACATTAGATTTAACTTGTAACTTTCAACCTAATATTCAATGGACAACTACACGCGATCTAGAGAACTTGAAACCGAAAGAAACTGTGTGAGGCCTCACACCTTACAAATGATATAAATGTAAAATTTAACTAAAATAATAATTCCTCAAAAAATAAATTTTGAGATTTTTACGTGCATTTTTAATAAAATATTCTGCACATATTTTTATTATTACGCAAGAAATTTTTCTTCTAAAATGGTTTATAAAGAATTACTCATTGAATTATAAATAGTTTTACTTTAAAAACATTTAATGAGTTTTTTTTTTTTTTTTTCCTATAAATTTTAAATCCGAAACAGTTTATAATTTTAGTAGCATTAATTTTTTTTTATGATAAAACACTATTATTTTAAATTTTTTATTCATCTTCTTGTAGATAATTAATTAAAAAAAAAAAAAAAAAAAAAAAAAAAAAAGAAAGGTAATCATGCATTTGTTAACCCCAAAAAAGAGACGAATATGAGAAAAAATATATTTAAAATGATGAATGATCTCATACATAAAACCTCAACTATCTCCCAAATGAACAAGAAAAATAAGAATATTTTCAATGAAGTGTATCCCAACCTTTAAATAAATAAATAAATAAATAAGAAATACAAATAAAATAATTTTTTTAAAAAAATGCGATTCATCAAGCTTGCTTAAAGATGATTTCTTCTTTAGAATTCAGGACAGTATAAAAAAGAAAAAAAAAAGAAAAAAAAAAGATGAATGCATTCAAAGAAATACAGACGTCTCTCTTGAACGTTGAAATATTTATTGAAAAATTCCAATACAGACATGCAGTCAAAATCTAAAATTTTTATGTCAGTTTTATGCAAGTAGGGTAATAAATTTTAGTTTTGTAGACACACAATACTATTGAATTTAATGATGGATATCAAGACTTTATAAAAGGTTAAAGAATATCACGGTGTTTATGACAAAGTGTAATAATTCATTCATAAATTAAAGACTTTTTTTCATTTCTTAAGCTATATATTATACTTATATGATAAGCAATTTATTATTAACCTGGGTATATATCTATCTATCTATCTATCTATCTATCTATATACATATATATATATATACAAAGAATACAGATTAAACCGATTTGTATCATTAAAAATACACATTCAATATTTAAACGTATTAAAAGTAATTTAATATCTCAAAGGTATTTGAAATAGTCATGCAGCTGCGCTGTTGGAAGCAGGTATATCATTCTTGACAACATAATAAATATTTTTATCGTAGTTATTCCCAACTATTTTTTAATAGAAATTTGTCATATTATTTTTCGACGATTAAAATAAGTGAAAATTATTGTTGACATTTTCTGGTATAAAGTGGTCCTGATTTTGTCGGGAAAGTTGGCAACTATGGTACATATAGGAAGTATATTATAATGAAAGTATATGCAGCCTATCAACAATTCTACAACAAATCTACCAATAACATGCCCTTCGGGGACGATGGGATATATAAAGGAACGAGGTGTTCCATAAATTTGTCCCAATTTAAGAATGTCATAAAAAAAATGTAATGGGTATCAGTTTGAACCTTTAGGCTTGACAAGAAGTCGGATTTATAATTTCACTATTCAATCATGAAGAATTAAATTATTTCAGTTAAAATTCATTGGTCTTAATCATAAGGTCATATAGTAATTACTAGCAGTCTTTGCCCGCTTCGCTGGCCACTAAATTTAAAGGAAACTCGTTTCTATATAGCTTTATAAAAATAAAATCCAATAAATTACTGAAATTGTCCAAAAGCTCGCTCCAGGTCCCTGCTGCATTCAGCAGCGATTTGGTCATCCACTGCAACTCGGGCGCTTGTCCCTATTACCTGCGACAATAGTTTACCAACGAGCTTCCATTTAGGTGCTTATTATATAACAGTTTCGAAATAGATAGTATCGAAAAAATTGGAGTTTCCCTTTTATATTTGAATCCCAGTTACATGTGAACAACACTATACGTGTTGTTCACATGTAACTCGGACTGGACTCAAACGTAACTGGGATTAGACAACATAATATTTGCTTTTACGTTATTTCATATGTTTTTTTTTTGTTTATCCAATCAACCATTAAATGACAGCAATTTCACGCCAAATATTACAATATGCTGTGACCGGCTACGTCTGTCGCATGAGACAATTAATTTTTTTGTGTTTATATATAATTCATGGGTTGTAAACCTGATAGTACAGCCTTAATATAGTTCTCTTTGGCGGCTTTTGAATTTTTGTCACCATTTTAGACTTAATCCATTGTAACAATAAGACTTAATCCCTTGTAACAATATGCTATGAGCGCTATTTCTGCAGTATTTTAGACAACTAATCTTTTTATGGTTATATATATTTCCCATTAAACATATTTTTATTTATTTATTTAAATATTAATTTGAATTTTTCAAATATTTCTGTTAGACAGCGTGAGAGTGCAGTAAGACACAGAGGTTCATTTGTTTGTATGATAAATTAGCATAGTGATTATTATATAAAAAAATAAATAAATAGGTTAACATTATCGTGTTACATAACTTTATTATGTCGCTCCATTCGCGGCTTTTGAATTTTTCTCGCCATATTAGCGATGGATTTTTTTTTTTTTTTGTATGAAAAGGCGAAGACTATTTTGCTAATAATTTTATCAGACTCTTTTTTGTTTATACATAAGAATCCTTTATATTCTGCTTATATTTTTAATGCTTTTTAGGTTTAAAATAGTGCTTGTTGAAATAAATTTCCTATCTTTAAAACTGCATTTGTTCTGTAAATTTTGTGTAAAAATAAATCATTTATGTTTTTATATATTTGATGCGCTACTTAGATTAAAATGGCTGTTACTATATTAAACTTCTTGTCGAAAAACATTCGGTGTACTTCAACACCAAAATTTAAAAAATCGCCCAGCAGGATCTGTTAATGAAGCTGATAAAATAAAAATATGGTTCATAAAGTTTAAATAATCTATTTAAAAAATTTTTTAAAACCCAAATTATTAATCTATCGTATCACATACATAGATATAGTAATAATATATAGATTGATCATTGGGGACAAAAAAGTGATTCCTTTTCACTCGGGAAAAGACGGCGATTCACTTTCCCCGAGTGAATACACACGGGAATACGCACGAATGTTTTAGCAAATAAAATTCATGAATAATTTATTTACTAAAGGTGAATGAAAAGCCCCAGATATAGTTTCAAATTCATTCTTCTTTTTTTTTTCCCTTCAATACCACTTAATGGCTGATTCCAAAGCTTTTTTTGTCGGCATCAAAAATCTTTGCACGATAATATGGGGATGATAGATCTATATATATTATTATATCTATGATCACATAAATCTTTTCGAAAATAGAATAAAACTTAATTTGAAAAATAAAATAATAACTTTTGTTTATTAACCAAAATAATTGATGAAATTTGAAATGCAAGTTGGTCTTGTGGGGCACAGGCTGTATATTATATTTTTGTGTTCGTGAGAGAAAATTTAAAAGAATTTGAAAACTGCAATTTTTAATCCCTTTTAAAAATCATGTGACTTAATGTGAAGCAGATTTTTCATTTTTTTTCTCCTAACGGTTTCCATACAATCTTCTGCTGTTGCCACCTAAAATTCATACTTTAGTTAATTTTAAAAAATCTAATTGTCCGATTGATAAGCTGTTTAATGCATCGGATTTAAAAAAAAATTCCCTTTCATTTGCTATCTTATTTTTAACGATGCGACTGATATTTCTAATTTATTTTCTAATCTTTCTGATTTATTTTCCTCATTTTAAATAAGTGTACGTTTTTTTTTTTTTTAATTATTATTATTTTGTCGAAAAAAATGGCAACAATTAAATTATGAATAAAATTTTAAAATTTAAATGTCTTATTTATCAGAAATTAGAAGGTTTTTATTTTCACATTTTAATTAATTAAGAAAAAAACTAATCATCCGATTGATAAGCTGTTTAATGCATCGGATTTACAAAAATTTTCCCTTTCATTTGGTGTCTTATTTGTAACGATGCGAGTGATATTTCTAATTTATTTTCTAATCTTTCTGATTTATTTTCCTCATTTTAAATAAATGTACGTTTTTTTTTAATTATTATTATTATTTTGTCGAAAAAAAAAATTGGCAACAATTAACTTATGGATAAAATGTTAAAATTTAAATGGCTTTTTTTATCAGAAATTAGAAGGTTATGATTTTCACATTTTAATTAATTAAGAAAAAACTAATAAAAAATTCGAAAATCTGACTTCGATGTGCACAATGACCCTTCGGGATGTACCTTTGTGTTAAATCTCGTGACTGTCCGAGCTACCGTTTTCGAGATCAGTGAAATATACATACAAATATTGCTCACTTAATAGTATAAGATTATGTATTTATTTTAAAATGCAAGAAATCTAAGAATGTAAAAATTGTAAATGTAACATTCTAAGAATTGGCATCGCACAACAAAGATATTGTAAGAAATATATCTGAAGTAGAGAAATGTGAAATTAAGGAAAACTAATTTTTTTTACAGAGAATGTAGTGTCATCCGGGAGTGTTAAAACAAGAAAATGTAATTGCATGAATTGTAACATGCGGGGTGTCCCAGGAAGCCCGACTAAATTCTGAAAATCTAGATTCTCACTTAGAGAAATAAGATAACTCGCTTAAATGCAAAATAAATGCCTAAGGAACGACAAATAATTTTTGAGAAAAAAGTAGACGAAAAATATGACGTCATATCCGGTCCAATAAAAATCTATTGGAAACATGGATATCGATATTTACATTGGCTTTGGGTAAAAAAAAAAAGGGGGGGGGGGGAGAGAAAGAAAAATTTACTGCGCGTAGTGGCTAGCGTACGCCGTTTCATGATGTCATGATGTCAAGCTGCACTTTGATTCATATTTAAAGTTTGCATCTAGTAACTACCAATAATCTTATATGATAATCCGTTCGTGAATATTGCGACATGTACTCAAACTTTCTAAACATGCAACTTTTGAAGTTAGCCATTCTACGACAAGCGCATGCATTTCTTAATGTGCATAGTGGACAATTTGAATATCTTCCTATATAAACATATACAAATACTTTCCAGTAACATTTTTTTTTTCCGTACACTGGATCATACTTTTCTTTCGAATTTTTCTTGAAACCCAATTTTTTGACAAATGAAGAAAAAATAGTAATGAATTTTAGGTTTCATAAAACTGATATATGTATATGTGTGTATACTTATATACGCAGTGCTTTCACAATAAAACTATTTCATGAAAAAAGGCTGTTATAAATCAATAAGTAATATATCATAATATAACTTTAGGTATTTAACAACTTCAAACGTGTACATGAAAAAAACTTCTGCACCTATTCTGTTGATGATGAATAGTAACATATTTAGATTTAAAATAATAAAAATCGTAATATATTTAACTTTATGAATAGTTCTTGTGTAAAACAAACTTCATAGAAAAGGAAATATTTAAGGAAATATTTGTGTACGCATTAATAATTCAAAGTTAAAAAGATTTAGACAAAATTTGCTAGGATTTATTAACTAAAATAAGAATAATGTAATTCCACCCGAAAGAAAAAATATCCAAAGTGTTAGTAAAAAGATACTTTTTTATTCGAAATAAATGTACTAAATTTAACTAAAATGATAGAAAAATATTTTTACAAATATATTGCGTGATGCGTAGGAATATGAAATTAGGAAGTATTAATCATGTTTCAGAATTACAATTTTCGTGAGTAGATTTGTATAGAGAATTTTATGTCTCTAAGTTATTTTTACTTGCGATATCCATTCATGATTGCATGTCAAAGACTCGATTTTATATATCTGTGTTAAAAATAGGTGACATAAAAAATAACATGACAAGAACACAATGAAATAGTCATTTTTTCATGTTTTACTGATTTCTTTTGCAAATAGAGGTCTTATAAACATGAGTAATTCTTCTCCCAATGGTGAAAACAGCTTTAATGGACTTAGTAAGTTCTCCACGCAAATCCAGACCTATTATATCTAAAATCTAGGAAAAGTCGATTTAAAATTATATAGATATAAAACGCTTCCACCGCTAAAGCAAAAAATAAAGTTTTCAGTTTACTTAAAAAATTAAACCGTTCAAAACCGCGCCTTGTATAAGCATTAAAATAGAAAAAGATAAAACTTTTATAGTTATTTACTACTAATAGAAAAATAAACTTCCTTTTATATTTAAGAATATTTTTAAACAAGGCATTGCCTTAATTTTCCGCCTATAATCTGCAGGTAAGATATGTCATTCCTCCACCAGAAATATTATTTAACAGAAAAATGTGTATTTTTTCGAAAAAACAACTCGTACAAATATAAACTCGTACAAAAACTAAATTATTTGACCTGCAGATTATACGTCGAAAATTACAGTACGTGTTTTTTGTGACTGATCAGGTGTTCCATATTTAGGAAAAAAGTTTCTGAAATAATATTAATAATAATAATAAAAGAAAAATAAACATATTTATTTTATATAATATTTATTGTAACGTGAAATTTCATTCTTTTAATAATAGCCATTTACCGGCTTTTAAAAATTTCATTTCCTACTGTTACTTTTTACTTTTTTTAATGACTCAGAACATAGTACTTAAACATTGGGCGGGGGAGAGGGGCTCCGAGTTCATGGCTATTTGCGAAGGGGCACCAAATGAACAGTTTTCGTTACACTTAACAGAGACAACACAGGGCGAGAAATCTATGCCATGCCCGGGATTCGAACCCATGCCCTAGCCGGTGGGAGTCAGGCAACTACCAAACCGGAGGGGCGACTTTCATATAAATGTAGTTCATTTATTCTCCTTACGCGATATGATATCAAGAACACTAAATCACAGAATATTTAAGTATAAATAGAATATTACTATATAAATATAGTGGTGTAAGTGTCAGGGATGGAATATGGACCGTAGCATTCCTGTTATGGACACATATTTACGTAGTTTAAGATACTAACAATAAATCTGTACGGACTTTAATTCTGAACTACATTAAAAATTACTAAAAAAATCTTTTAGTAAATATATGAAATACAATTACTATTTGTACTGAAGTATAAAATCACCCTCTTTTAAATTAACAAAACGTATTGATACCAAAATTTTAATAAATTATTTTCTATACGCCCTTACGTAATTAAACGCCAGTGGATGATATTTAAATGTATAATTATACACATAATACTGTGTAAAGTCATAGTTTCAAACTTTAGCATTTTTGGGCTACCGGCCAATTTTAACATTTTTTTTTTTTTAAATTTTATATTATAATTTTCACCGATTAAATAAAATAAAAATTTCTATTAAAAATTTTCGGTAGATAAAATGTACTGAATTTGGTAAATGTGTAAACTCTATTAAAACTAATTTCCATGTTGTACAAATTAAGCGTTTTGGAAACTTATTTTAGAAAACGATGGAATTTGACATAAACGAAATGAAACACATAATATTTTGTTTATTTAATCATGATGATTCCACTATAAAAGAGGCTGAAAAAAAATAATAATATAGAAACATACAGTTATTTATTTCAAATGTAGTTAAAGAATTAATACAAAAAATATTTTTTCTGCATAGTACTCTACATTTTATAGCTAATTGACTTACTTATCATAATATTCAAAATTTATTTGAAATAATTATGTATTACGTAAAAGTAAAACATTAAAGTTTCTGAAATAAATATTTACTAGTTATATTTACTATTGCTGTATTTTATCCGAAATGTTTACTTCTATTACCCGACTACCGTAGGTAATGGAAGTATTGTATTCGGTCCAAAAATTCGATGTTGTAGTCACCTGATTTGCATGTTTTAAGGTCTCGTGAGTCTTAAATGGATATATATGGAATTAAAATGTATATATATATATTTTTTTTTTCTCTTAATCTACTAAAAGAGGCAAAAATGATATTTATACAAAAATGATATTTATCTTTTATATATGAAACAATGTTTTTGTGTAATATAAACTTGCGCAGTATGTAATCTGAAGGATCGGCAAATGGCCTTTGAAATTTAACCCCCTAAAATATTTTTTAAATGCAGAAAATTAAAATTTAAACGTCACATTAATATTTACGACGTCGCATTTTGATACAATGAAATTATGTCCTTGATGTAACAGTAGGAAATCGCTGAAATAAACCTATGTTAATTTTTACTTCTTCGTATTTATTTGTAAATTTTAACAAAATATAGAGCATGTAATAAACAATTCATTTTTATGATAAAAAAAAAAAATAATAATTAATAATAAATTTGGGCAGATTATCTTGATTTTTCGACGTAATTTTAGTATGCAATTCTGATGAAGTATTATCATATAAATTTAATTATCGTCTTTTTGTCTTTTCCTTCTCTTTTATTTTCTTTAAAAACAGAGAAAAAAAAAAGTCAAAATTTAAAAAATAATAAATAAAGTCCTATTAATATAACTCCCGCGCACACTGTATATAAAAAAAAATGAATGTAATAATAAACAAATTTTTATTCAAAATTTTGAGCATATAACAGACAAATAATTCAGCAACATTTTATAAAATGTACGTTATTTTTTAAAAAAAATTTAACGGTGGCACTTGGTTACCGGTGATCCTCCAGAAAAATGACCGACAGAATATATCAAAAACTAATGCACTGATCTGAAATTTTGCACATTTCTTGAAAATAGAATTGTCTAGTGCTTGAATGAAGTTTTTTTTTTTTTTTTTTTTTTTTTTTTAATTTACGACTAATTTTACATGAATTTACATGAACATACTTTTCATACGTGGAAGAAAAGTATACCGCCAATTTTTATTGTTTTTGCCTACAACTCTGACAAAAATTCAAATTTCATTTTTTCTTTCTTTTTTTTATTCTAACTATTTCATTCAAGCACGAGCTTTACTTATCTACTAGCCGATTTTACTTATTTATTTATTACTTCCATTACTGTAGGTTGTGGAAGTATTGTATTCGGTCCAAAAATTCGATATAGAGTCTTCACCTGAGTTGCACGTTTTATGGTCTCTTGAGTGTAAATAGTTTTGGGCAATTGGTCAGTGTGTGCGTATGTATGTGTGTGTATTTATGTGGTGAATCTTCTGGCCATCATATCTCCAAAACTACTAAAGATAGAACTACGAAACCTCAGAACTGAGACAGGTCTAGTGCAAAAATGCATTTTCCAAACTTTGGTAAAAATTCGAAAACCGGAAGGGGGACATCGAAAACCTGAAGTGGGACCGCAAGCTGGTATCTCAAAAATGGCTCAAACAATTCTCTTTAAAGTTGCTATATAAGCACTCTATTAGATGTCCTTTCGAATGGTAGAGTTGGTTAGTTTAGAAAAATTGATAGGCGTCCTGTATAAATAGCTCGACTTCAATTCCCGCAAGTTGGTTTCTTCAAAAAACAGCTGTTCGGATTTTTTTCCAAACTCGCCAAATTAACTCCCTTTTAAATATTCTTTTGTATGTAATTATTGTTTTCCAGTCAATAATTGAGTATGCGAAGTTTTGGTAAAAGTTGACACCTCAAAAATGGTTCTTACGATTTTCTTGAAAATTATTACAAAAGTCCATTTTAGATAACCCTTCTCATGTATTAAGTGGTTATTACAGAAAATTAACAGTCACCCTGCTTAGGTAGGTCAGTTTCAGATCTCGGAAACTGATGTTTCAAATAATAACTACCATTTATTTATTTTTTCTTATTTTTTTTTTAACTCTCTAAGTAAACTTTGTTTTATATGTCTTTACACATGTATCAAGTTCCTCTTACTGGAAAAATTTTGTTTACTACTTCGTTAAGTTAATGTTATGTCTTCTAATCACATTATCTCCAAAAATTGCATGTAATACGTGTAATAGTGGGTAATGGAATTCGTGTGGTTGCTTCACACCAGATTTTTGTTTTTTTTACTAGATATAGCTGTTATGAGTTATCCTGCCCACCGCTTCATGAAAAAGTCTCGGGAATCCAGGTCCGCGACGGCTGACTTTTCTAAAATGTTTAATGAAAAATTTTAAAAATATTATTTAAACGTTTCCCATTTATATGCTCAAAATTTTGAAGGATTTTTTTTTTCTTTACTATAAAAAAAAAAAAAAAAAAAAAGTAGAAAAATTATTTTATTTATTTATTTTTTCCTTTGAAATCCACGTAACCTCGTAAATAAAACGTTTGGTAAAAATTAAACTAAAATACTTTAAAGTGTAAATGTAAGTCCATGTAAATTCAGTATAACATTTGTGCATAAATTTTCTTTTCCGCCAAAAATTTCTAACAATAATCATTATACTCTTTAATTACAAAAATACCGCAGCAAATGCACGATAAGGATTTCTGTATATGAAATAATAAGGGGGAAAATGGTAGTAAACCCTATTCTTCAGTGTGATTCATACTTTCTTCTGCAATGGGATTACATGGTTAGTACCACGGTAAGTAGAAACACAAACGTGTTTCTACTTACCGTGTTTAGTAGTCCTCGCCTTTTTTCCATGTCTGTTTAAGTGATGAGAAAATTTCACCTTTTTTGCTACCATTATTTTTATACAGCAATCTCTATCCTATTAAATCTCGACACACTATTGTAAGAAAATACCATAAAAATTACTGTATAAAAATGGTGGTGGCATAAAAGGTCAAATTTTGTCATCCCTTAATCTGGAAAAATGGCGGGGAGTACGAAACCTGGATTACACATAATTCTTTTGCAGTTTAATAAAAAAAGAAAAGATTTGAGAAGTAGAAAAAAAAAAATTCATTGTATCTCTCTTGCGAAATTATAAGAATATCATTCGCTACAAACTGTAAGCATTTGCGAATGACTCAAACTATATATACTTCAGAAATGTATTTGTTAGTTTCTAAAATATATTTTTATTTCAACATAGAAATGAATTCAACTGAATGACTTTCTATTCATTGAATATAAAAAAAATGTTATGTTTAAACAACTAGAAAAAAAAAAATGCATTCATAGGAATATTTCTTTAAAATTTGTAGGCCAGAAAACATGTAAAGAATAAAATGATCACATTTCTTAATGTAATTTTTCTTTGGCCTTTATAAAGATGACATGATATTTTTTCTGTATATTTTACTGTATAGTATGTAACTAAAATTTTAGGGATAGACATTTCCTTTACTTTCTAGTTCTTCGATAAAGGAATAAGAAAAGATATTTCAACTGAATAGTTTAAGAATAGAAAACTGATTAAAATGAAAATGAATCTACAAAGAAAATTCTTTCATTTTGTATTCTGGCACATTATAATTTAACTCTAAGAACGTAGATGTATCGTAATAAATAAAGATTAAAACTACGAAAAATATAATGTTGAAAGGTTTCATTTTTATAAAACAGTTTGTTCGTAAACGACATATTTGTACCTTACATTATTATTCATAAATACAACGTATAAATGTTTTTATATAAAACTTAAAACATAGAAGAATATATGTGTATGTATATATAAAGTAAACGTTGATTACAATTTTTATATCTACCACCCTTTTAATTAATTCCATAGCGTTGCTAATGTCTGTCATTTTTTCATTCCACTATTTTTGAAGAACAAATGTCATTTTATTTAACCGTAATTAGATAGTGTAGGAAATTTCTGCATAAAGGATGTAGTGTCGTGTAAAAAAAAAAAAAAAACGCGGGTATTGAGAATGCTACGGAATAAATACAAAAATTGGCTGTTCTGCAGTTGTTCATTCCTATTTTTAAATCATCTTATAAGTGCATGAAAAATGTCTAAGTTTTGAGGGTTAACTGTTTACATAAAACCTTATAAACTATACTGTAGTTGCAAATTTTTCCATATCACTGTTATAAAATTGTGATTTTGTTCTTAATTAATTGCATAATTTTAGTCTTTAAATAAAGAAAATTTTGCTGAAACAAATAATGGTGTATGTAGAAATCGGAAAAATTGGAAGATTTGCCATATGCAGCACAAAACACAAAACTTTATGTAAAATAAAAAAAAATAAAAAATATTTAGTAAAGCATAGCAATTTTTATGAAGCATTACTTTGAAAGTTTTAAATGGTGTATATTCATTATAGACAATATGCAAGGCTACCTAAACGTTCTTTTCCATGAATGTAATTGATAGAAGGGCTTTTCCAAAAATGACTTTAGACAATTTTCTCTCTCTCTCTCTCTCTCTCTCTCTCTGTGTGTGTGTGTGTGAGTGAATGTCTGTATTTGTGTGTATGTGTGGGTCGTTGTGTCTTTATGTCTGCAACGCTATTTTTGTCTAGGTGTCACAGAAGAACGACTGGACAGAATTCATAGAAACGTTTTAGAAATTTAAGTCTGTACATAACTTAAAATTATATATGTCAATTGTGCTAAAATCTATCCCCGTTCCCTACTTGGGGGCAGGAAGCAAAAAACACGTTTGTAAGAATAACTCGGTTCTAAATTACATCACGGTGAAGAAATGAACCATGAAAAGATTAGACATATATATATAAAAAAAAAAAAAAAAAAAAAAAAAAAAAAACTGTGATTTTGGAATATTGGATTTTTAAGAGGGAGTAGAGAAATCTTGCAAATTCCGAATTTTTGAAGAGAACTCTACCTAAAACGATACAAAGATGTTGAAAACAGCTATGCTTCCTTCATTAGAATATTTCCAAAACCTTATTATTATTATTATTATTATTATTGATGATTTTTGATTTTAGGAAGGGTTTTTACGAGTGGGCAACTTCGAGAAACCCTTTTGGTGCTACCTTTGTTCCGGAAAATGTATGAGAGCTGCGGTTACGAACTTTTTTACGTGGATTGTTTATGTGTGGTGATGCACACCCACACGGGACGTATCCGACATCCATTGTAAAGGAATTTTACGAAATTCCCTCCTTTCCCTCCTTGAATTAATTTTTATGTCTGGATTGGTTAGGCGTACCCAGCACGCATTTATAAAGAGATTTTCTTAAATTTTCCCCTTTAAAGGCGTTGCAGGAAAACACGTTTGAAGTGTAATTCTGCTCCAAATTATCTCAAAAAGTGTTTTTTTTTTTTTTTTTTTCTAATGTGTTGTTTAGTTTTGCGTACCCAATCCACTAAAGCATCCAGAAAGGCATTTTGCGAAGTTACCCTCCTCTCTCCTTCAGGCAAGAGGGGGGAAAAACACGTCTTCAACTTTAAATCTGCTTCAAATTACGATAAATTGGCAAATTTTTGTGCGCGGTTGTTTATTACGTGTACGCAATATGCAGTTTAGTGGGATTTCGGGAAACTTCGAACTTATCCGCTAGGGAGGGGGGAGTAGAGCGGAGAAACAACTACCGAACACAACGTTAAATTCAACTTAAGTTTCGCCTGATTTCAGTGACTTTTTTTTTTTACATTTTGTTAATAATGATATGGAAAGTTGATAATTCCCTTAAATATAGTGAGCAGCGAAGCGGGCAAAGTCTGTTAGTAAATAACAATTTTATTAAATAATTTGTATTGCGTGAATTCGTATTGGAAAATATAGATGAAATTTTTTGTTATGCTTAGAGCATAGTAGTATAAAATTGGTTCCAGTAAAGTGAAAGCTATATTAATTTTATAAAATCCAAACATTTATTTATTTATTTTATTAATTATTATTATTATTATTTTCAAATATATGTATTATAGGAAAGTGTGTATCTTACATATGTGTCACAGTGTTAAATTTACTTTAATGATATTTTTTCTTTATATTCCAACTATGTTAGCATTTTTTTTTATTATTAAATACGTCAATATTTTCAATATGGATACCCCCCCCCCCCCAAGAGTTACCATCATCACACCGTTTGGTCTGTCTTGTACAACTCATATTCAAAATATTAGAATAATTGAGAAAAAAGTAATAAGAAAGAAATTATTTTTCATTTATTTATTTTTAATACTAAGTAAATGCAATTAAATTTCTTATAAATTAAATCTGGAATGATTAGATAAGATTTTAACATTTACAAAATATAAAATACAATAAATTAGGTATACAATAGCTTTCTGAAACACATCAAAATATTAGAATAAAATTTAGATTGGTTCAAAATATTAGAATATTTTATTTTACGCAAAAATATTACCTTATGAATATCAAGTAAATGTTAGTTAATATTTTGTAGCACCCGCTTTAGCTTTAATAACAGCGTACAATCGATCTTGCATACTATATACAGGGTGTTTCCAAACATTTCTATATTAGCCCCTTTATGTGTGCTACTAACTCAGTTTTACTTGAAAAAGGATTTTCTTGGAGTATTTTCTTCATTATTCTCCATGCTTTTTCGATGGGATTAATGTCTGGTGAGTTTGGTGGCCAAGGATTGGTGGCCACCTTAATGTTGCGTTGGCGGAACCAATTCTTAGTTGACACCGAGGTATGCAGTGACACTAAATCTTGTTGAAAGACGAAATCATCTTCAAATAAATCTTCTGATGGTGGAATCATGTAATATTTCAAAATTCCTTGGCCGCCATTTCGGCGATTATTTTGAAATTTTCCATTTTTTAATATTGTGTTAGTATTTTACTAACGCTTGATTGCGAACAAAGTAAAAAAATCGCTATAAAACATTGATTTTTACCGTGCCTATACAAATCAACCTTACAGAGTTTAACAGATTCAGGAATATCACTCACACGACCCATTTAAAGACGAAAAAGCAAACAAACTGCAAAAAGAACACTGATTTTAAATAAAATCGTCTGAATTTAATCAACGATTCCACCAGTTATGAATTGGTGATAATTAAAGGAGAATTAATGCGAAATATTCTAATATTTTGAACCACTTAAATAAATATTCTAATATTCTGACTTTTCAAAATAATTTTTTTTTCAATTAATCTTTTCAAAAATGATATTAATTTTAAGATAATAAATAAAGTTAATCAACAATAAGTTCTTAATAAAAATATCGTTTGCGTATTTGTATTAAAAGACATTAAACTACCAAACGATATTTTTGATTTGTAAAAAAAAAAAAAAAAAAAAAAAAAAAAAGAAAGAAAATAATAATAATAATAATAATAATAATTATTCTAATATTTTGAATATGAGCTGTATTATTCCTGGAGAATAATACAAGAGAGAGAATACATAACGATTTAATATATATATATATATATATATATATATATATATATATATATATATATGTATATATATATATGTGTGTGTTTGTGTATTCTCATTATGTACGTTGTAAGAAAAATGGTAAAAACAATAATGGAGTTCACTAAATGCTTAAGCGTTTTATTTAAGTCTTTAATACAAAATTGATATGTTTTAGTGCTAACAGTTTTTAACCTACGCGATATAAATCATACGTTTTCTTATTAGTTAACGTAATTCCTAATTTACTTAGCATAAGGAAGTAAATGTAAATGAGAATGTGAAAATATCACAACTTCAAACACTCAATGAAGAAGTAAATGAAAAAGGTGGCATTATTATTATTATTCATTAGAACGAATGAACAATTGCTTTCAGTGAAAATAGACCGTATAAAAATGAATTTTCTTTTTTCTTTCCTTCTTTCCTCTTTTTTTTTCTTATTCCACAACAATTAAAAAGTATATATTACTAAAACAATTCAAAAATATATTTTAAAAAGATTGAGAGAAAACTTCCAAAAAAGTAATAATAAATAAATAAATAAATAAATAAATAAATAAAGATCTGTATGGTAACCGTGGCTAATAAACACAGCTTCACAAAAAAAGTATTTTATTTTACACTTTTCGCATGTTTAGACTAGCTGAAATTTTTCCCTCGATCGCGTCAAGTTAAAAATACAGAGGCTGTTCGCACATCTTTTCGACGATTTTGATGGAGTGTACTGAACCAATTTCACTCATATTTCTTGTTTTAATTGTTCAGTTTGATAGCCCTTGTTCTGAACTATCATTTTACATCGTAATTTCTATGATAATAATGCTTTTTATAATCGGAAGAGGTATATTTTTCTACTCCTCTTGAACGGTTTTCCAAAGTCCACAAAGCGTTGTAGTCGGTGTTTGGATAATGTTGATTTTAAGAGTCAAAAAACACAAAAATCCAACAGTGATACATCAGGAGATTTAGCAGGAATATCAGTGAAGGGTATGGTTTTAATTCCCGTTTTTTGTTCCATTTTTTCCTAGAAAAGCAATTGCGGATTGCGATGTGTGGCTGCTTGTTTTGTCTTGATACAGTTCAACGGATTGATAGCATTGTGGATAAAGATCTGGATTTTCATTTTTAAAAATTGGAATTAAAATATGTTCTTGATAGTATTTAGAGCTGATTTTGACATTTTTGTCACTTTTTTTTTTTTTTTTTTTGCTTTTATCTTGCGCTTGTATGAAAAACCAGTGGCAATTATAAATCCTTTAGAAAAACTTTCTTTGATGCTTTGAACCATGTAGCAAAAATTTTTTCTCCACTTTTGTGATAATAAATTGATCTTTTTTTATTGCAACCACTTAAATAGACCCAAGATTCATCTATTGTTGCGACATTTTTCCATTTTTCTCCTGATAAATGATTTTCATAAAGATTTCACTAAAAACTCTCTTTTGAAAGAGTGGAAACCTATCCTTCCATCCACTGCCTTTTTAACAGCGCATTTTTGCATCTAAACAAAAATTCTAAATATCAGAAGATAAATAAAACTTCCAAAAATATAACTGTTGTAAAAATAAAATTCTCCATGCAAACGATTTTTTCTTACTGCGAAATAAAATCGTCTAAAAAATGTGCGAACAGCCTCTGTATATTAAAAATAAAATTGAGAGAAAGCATGCGAAAGAAATTTTGAGAAATGAATAAAGTAACCGTTTTCTAAGAGACGCAACATGGAAGAATAGACCAAGCAGTATGTCCTGTCGTATTTAATTATTTTCTGTTTTGTACAGAATTTTACTTCTATTACATATAAGATTTGTTTTCCTTTTTTTTGTGTGTGTGTGTCTATTATTAAATTTATTTATTTGGAAAATATTAGTTACTTGATACATATTAATATTCAGGATAATTCCATGACATACGTTATAATAGTCTCATCTGTGGATTATATTTAAACTTTAACTTTTTTTTTTTTGTTACAACTATTTTCCAACGACAATTACTGCCTATTTATAATTAATAATAAAACAATCTTATGTAATCGTATGATAAAAGATTTCTGTATGGAAATTGTGGTAGCGAGAATAATTTAAATCTCAGCCGTGTATGTAACTAACATAACAATCACCATGGAATTGCTTTTCAGTATTTTATTTTATTTTATTTTATTTTATTTATCTCTTTATAAAATTTTGAATAAATATTATGTGTTTTGCACAGAATAAAAAGGATTTAAATAATTCTTGAAAATTGTTTTATTATAAATGCGATATATGTTTGACTAGAATTTTGCAATTTTTTCCCCCTTTGAATCATTTTAAATAAAGAGTAATGAAAACTGAATGATAAGCGATATCAAAGAAATTCGTTCCGTTTATTCCAAATAAATTTCCCCTTTTCTAGAATTAGTTTCCAAGACGTTTAACTTGTGAAATATTGAAATTGATTTTAATAGATTTTACATTGTATCAAATTCCATTATAAAACTCTTTTCCATGCTCTTTTATTTATTTCGTAATAAATCAATTTTAATAATAATTCATTAAAACAAATTTGATAAGCATTGAATTGTTTTCCTTTAACATATAAAATCATTTATTAAGAAAAAAAAAAATGGCGATTGAAAAAATGTATAATTTATTTGTCGTCTTAAATAATTAATTCAACTTATAAATTTTTATGGGTAGATTATAAATTTTTATGGGTATTATGTTAGATAAAATGCTTCTTTTTCCTGATAAACATTTCTTCTTCTTATTATTATTATAATTATATTGTAACAAGTACTTTTGCAAGCACAAAAGTAAATATTTTAATTTGAATTACAAAACAAATAAATAAATAAAATAAAATAAAATAATAATAATAATAAAAGTAATAATAAAATAAATAATAAAATAAAATAAAATAATAAAAAATAAATTAAATTATATCTTTTACCGAAAATTAAAACATCACAAATATCAGTTTGGGAATAAGAGAAGATAATATTTCTAATAAGAAAAATTATATTTATGGTACAAAACAAAGCAAGTCTTTAAGTACATTTCGCCGAAAAATCACGGATTATTTGAGGGGTAAACAAGCAGGTCGAATTTGTTTACCCGGGCATAATACACTTTGAGCTTTAAATATGGTGAAACAAAGATAAAAACTTATTCGAGATCATTGCAGCTTGCAGACTAAGTTTTTTGCAAAATTATTCAACTATGCAGCTTAAAAGTGAAACTGTCATATTTAAGCGAAACTGAAATGGCTATTGTAAAAACAACCAAAATGCAAAACCTCTAGAACATTCTAGGAAGAAAATTAATGTTATGTTGTAGAATTAGAATTTGTAGAATGATATAAAAGCCAGCTTCAGCTAGCTTCTTAGTCAAGGGACTTTGCCGACCACTACTGCTTCTTCTCTGCTTAGCTCGAGCATTCTGGATCCAGATTTTTATTTGAGCATCTGTAAGTCCCAGTTCATGTACGAGTTTCCAACGTCTTGTTTCAGATAAATACCCATTGTTCTGAAATTCTGAACTCAAGCACGATATTTGTTGACCAGTGAAGGCTGTACGTCAACGGCGATCTTCAGAAGACGTTGTGCTGCTACGGCAGCGAGGACCTGTCAAAAAATCAAAAAATTGTATAATGTTATTGTAGAGAACGTACATTTGTATTTGTATTAAGTTATTAAACAGTGCATCAAAAAGTTGAAAATAATTATTGATTATTCAAATAGGAAAGTTTAATATGCCACAATTACATATCATGCATCAATTTATTGTCTAAAAATCAATAGGAGGATTTTTGGCAATACATTTCACGAATAACTCCTGAAAAAGGCACCGCCGGTTAGTATTTTCGTCTAATCCAGAAAGAAGGGAAAAGTGGATTATGAATTTCAGATGTAGCTCGTGGATACCCGGAGCAGGAGCACAACTTTGTAGCGTAAGAGTTCTCTTATTTTGAACTTATTTCATCTTATTTTCAAAGTTGTTTGAAAAATTTAATATTAATGTACTGTTTTTTTTTTTTTTTTTTTTTTTTTAGTTTATTGATTTTAAATTATTTTAAAATTAACTTCAAAATTACATTTCTTTTAACGTGAAGGATTGCTGTTTTGAGAATGTTGGCGATGTTCTTAAAATTGCCAACTTGTTTGTTTCGTGATAAGAAGTTCTAGCTCACACGATCTGTATAGAAGTTTAAAGGCGATAACAACGCTAACCAAGTAACCTAGCTTTTTCTACCGCCAACATTTCCCTAGATGAGCTAGAAAATGACGAAGCTTGCATAATATAATTCATTGCTAGTAAAAAATAAACTAATAATATAAAATTATTTATTATACTTTGTGTTCCACCAGAAAGAAACTTCTCTTCAACCGGTTATTTAGTTCTATTAGTACTAAATTAAAATTATTTTCTATTACCCATGTGTAGAAGAGAGAAATTTGAGAGTTAAATTTTCGAAACTGGGTTTACAGTTACACACATTTTGAAGTCCCTGAAACGCAAATAAAGTCTATTGTGTCTAGTTGGTTTGTATTCCTGTATGCGTATGAGACTGTATTCCGCACAGCTCGAAAACAAATATCATCAGGAAGAGTCAAGGGCCCGATATCTAAATCTATACCATGACAGGATATCTTTTTATTTTTGAGATTGGACAAGTAGTTTGTTTGAAAGGTCTTTCAAAAAAATGCACTAAGTCTATGGTGAAATTATTCACTGTAAAAGCGTGATTCATACAGAATATGGTACGCAATTATTTATCTTTCAAATGCAAGGCCCCACAATTCGACTGTATTAAGTCTGCAGTAGGAAATCTAAAGTTATATTATACCTTTTATTTATTTATTTATTTTTTAATGTACTAAATTTAAGTGCGCTATTCACAGTGTCCTAAACTTAGTGAAGAATTAATAATAAATATACAGGGCTCCTCAAAATGAACCAAAAAAGTTTCAAAGATTGCTGTTTGTGGTAAATCTCAGAATAATTTGAAAAAATGCTTTACTTTAATAATAGAATTTAAAATGTTATATATGCAGGCCACAGTATTCAAACTGGATTTCAGGGAAGCACCCCCCCCCTCTCCATTCATAGACATTCACAGGAATGTAGAAATGTAAGTATAATAAAATTTCTTCTAAAACTACTTTTAGCTATGTTTAAAGTACATTAATATACTGCATCTTTTGTACATCTTAATCTGTAAAATAATGTCATTTAAGTACTAAAACATAAGGAAATGGCAGGGTTCTTAAAAAGGGAAATTTCAATACCAGTATTTTTATGCAATAATTTTTCACTTGAATAATCGTTGATATCTTTTTGAAATATTGGTATATAAAAATTCTGGTATCCAATATTTTCTTTGTGGGAACCTTGGGTAAAAGACAGAAACAAGTTCGATTTATACTTAGTAATTAAGAATATCTAATTTATTGATAGTGTTCTTTTCTTTTTTATCAATCTATGAAAGTATTCAGATTGCGTGAGGAAATTCTAACTTTCTTAAACTTATTCTATTTGCTAAAGAAATAATCTGGTGTGTCACTCACACGACTTTCTCTTACCCTGAAATTTAATACAATAAATACAGGTTGCAGATTAATAGGTAAGATAACGAGTACTGTTATGTAAACCTATGTTAAACAATTCATATTTCGCTTCTGAAGAGTTTTATATGATAATTAGTTCTGTGTGAGGGGGGCTACCGCCCCCCTCAACCCCCCGTTTCATTAATGCATTTACATTTATATAGAATTTAATTCGGTTATTAAAAAATAAGTCTGTTTTAAAAAATAATTTATTACAATTATTATTTAAAAAAGTTATCTTTCATGATAATGCAGACGATTTCCGTATTAGAGAAGTAGTATAACACCAAATATCCAAAAAAAAGTCCATTTTATTCTCAAAAAAAAAAAAAAAAAAAAAAAAGATTTTTTTTCTGTTTTTTTTTTTCGTTAAAAGTAAAAAAAATCGATAACTTTGTTTAAAATTATCGCAGATCGATGGTTCAACCATTCGTTTTAAAGGTATTGGCGAGCTCTTTTGAAAGATACCCATCATGAAAATTTACTCCCCTCGAGGGCGAACTTCCCCCCTAAAGGGGGGGGGGGCGAGGCTCCTACATACACAATTTTTTTTCCCAGTTAACTATCTCTATTACAAAAAATATATATTCGTTTCATTTGGTTTAGTCTATAGACGTTAAACTCTACTTACCTGCAATTTCCCCCATAGACGTAATGTATTAGAATTCTCTTGATTGTCCCTGTACACGAACCATTTGTTTGATCTTAACAAAAAGCTTACTGTAGCATCCCTATATGATACACATTTAGAATACCAAGTTTGAACTTTCTGCCATAATTTGTTTTTGAGATATGCTGATAACAGACAGACACACAGACACACAGACAGACACACAGACATACAGACAGACACACAGACATACACACAGACCATTTGCTAAAAACATGATTTTCGTATTCAGGGAACCTCAAAACGTGTAAATATAACAATATCTCGCGTTCGAAAATTTGACTCAAAAACAATACTTTCTCTACCTTATGGGTAAGAGAAAGTAAAAATATATTCATGTTTTTTGGACTTCGCGATGTAAAGGAAATTAGTAAAACATGTAAATTCTTTGATTTATTATAGTATATTTTAAGTGGCCTAATATTAAATAGAATATATTATTTCGTTATTTTTTAACATGCAATTGTTAATAAAAGATGCATAAAATTTCATTCAAAAAAAAAAAAAAAAAAACTTGTTTACATGGTTGTGGCCCACTTAATTTTATAAGCAAAATTATTATTATTTTATGAAGCAGCACAAATGTTATTTTTACTGTTTAAGTAAATTCTAATAAAAGGTATATCTGCAATAAGTCTGACACATCTTGTTGTTTAATTATTCATAAAACTAAACGATATAAAAAAACGTGAGGCAATGAAACATTAAATAACTCATACATTTTCTGCTACATTGTGTATGGTTCTATAGACAATTTTCTTTTCGTATTTGAATACCTGTTTGTTTTTGCTGTTGTAACTATCGTCTGCGCGTGTTATTATTCGTAAGTTTTTTTCTTTTGTGTTTAAAAACGATTACAATGCCAGTGTTGCCAGATTTGGTTATTTTCCCCCATTTTAGGGATTTTTGAACCTTCAGGGAAAATAATTGGGGATAGGTATTTATTATAAATAGTTTCTGGAATTCTAATTGGTTTGGGAAAAGGATAAGAATTTTCTTTAAAAATAGTATTAGATTAATGTGATAAGATTAACTTTTCCACAAAACCCCACAGAAAATTATTCTCAAAGAATTTAAATCTAAGACTGATTTATAAACAAATTTATTCAATGCTAATGCAGTAATTCGCGTGATTATTTAAGAAATATATTAATCAATATATTAAATCTTTTGCATAATGAGTTATCCTGATTTTTGCCTTAGGTATTTTCTAATTCCAGGTTTCAGATTAAGGTTGAGAGTGAGTGGATTTAATGCTGCATTGCCGCTGCGCAGTAGGCAATTAGCGATACTTTGAGATTCAGCCCTAGGGCTTGTCCGGAGATATCATAATATTGTTCCTCCAAATAGGGTTTCCTGATTTCAGGAAATAACACTTTCAGGAATTTTAAACAAATATATTACATTAAATAATAAATCTTTAAAGTAGTTACCTGCTATACTTATTCTTTTGTTTATGCTTTTCTTTTCTTTAATTTTTATGCATTTTATAGTTGAAAAAAAAAAACTTTTTTATACACATACAGGATTTATAGGCTAAGACTAATAGGGCTCAACCACTAGGCTAAGAACTATAAGCTAAATTCAGAAGTTTACGCAGATCTAAAAACTGTCGATAAAAAGTCTGTCAAAAGTTATTTTTGTAAATGGGGGATTTCTTTCCAAAAAAGAGCTTCATTTGTTGGAAAACTTCAGGTTAAAACTGTTAAATATTTTTCAACTTTTTTAAAATTTTATTTTTTAGCAGAAATTGTGTTAGGGATTTTTTCTTTCTTTCTTTTTTTTCTTTTTTTTTTTTTTTTTTTTTTTCTTTAAGCACACAGATTTTGGGAAGTTTGAGAACTGTTTGAGAAAAATTTCTTTCAGCAATCTGGCAACGCAACACACTATAAATAGAAGCGTCTTAAATTCAGACATAAATGTGTCTAAAATGCCAATTCAGACACATAAATGCCTGAAACACTTACGCATGCAAAATTTCAGACGCATGTGCTGTCTTAAATTAAGACACGTAAGTGTCTTTTTCATAAATGAACTGAGATAAGTGTCTGAATAAGATTAATATGTCTGAAATTAAGGCATATTACAGTTTAGACATATAAAATTTCAGACATTTTACAATTTATGCATTTGAAAATTCTGACATTACAAATTTCAGATATTTAGAAATTCAGACATTTGTATCACTTAACAAATTTTCCATATGGATTCTACTTTAAGCAGCATGCATATCCTATTTTAACATTTTTTTTTTTTTTTTTTTTTTTTAACAAATAAATTTGATAATATTTTATAAAAAATAAGTAGTTAACTTATTTAAAATACTTAGACGCGGAACTTATTGTGTTAAAAATTAAAAAACAAAGTTAATTTTTATTTAAAGTTCTCACGTGTAATAAAAAAAAAAAAATTAATTAAACGAGCATGTAACTTGTAGCTAAGAAAGCGAATTCGTAACTAAAGGATCTTACACAATTTGTGCATAATTGATTTTTTTTTCTGCGTTTTAAAAATTATTTTATGTTTCCTTACACTTTAAAATGTAAAAGAGCAAATTTTTTGCTTTCATGTATATAGTTTGTTTTCTCGCAAATACCAGTTAAAAAAAAAAAAAAAAAAAAAAAAAAAATCGTTTAAAATCCATAGTCTACAATTCTTCATATTTATTACGCATTTTACAAAATAAACTCTAAACTTCTACACATGAAATTTAAGATAATAATGTGTATTAAGCTTTACTTCTTATGGACAGTTTTTTTGCAAAGACATAAAACTTCGATTTGTTTTACGGGTACTGGAATATATTTCATTTTACAAGCAGTATACAGTGTGAGTACCGATGGCTTGATTGGGAAGACGCTCGGCTTTAGAATCCATTGATTGTCAGTTCGATTCCCGGCGCAGGCAACGCAAAATGTTTTTGTAAAAAATATTAATGCTTTTTTTTTATGCTCTAGGAGATACTAAAATCTATTTTTCACAGGTAAACAGTATAAAATGCATCTTTTTATTTATTTATTTATGAAAAATATTCACTGTAGATAAGATCAAAGATGGTAGAATTTCAGACACTTCGAGTGTGAAACGATGTGCCTTTTAAGATACTTAAAGTGTCTGAAATAAATAAGACACTTTTTAGCATCTTAAAATTGAACACCCATTTTAGACACAATTGTGTCTGAATTTCAGACACTTGTATTTACAGTGCAGATTGCAATGTTGTCTTTACATTTAATGTGTTTGTTTGAAGTTCAATCGATATGATATTTTATTCGATCGCTTATTAATAAGAATGACTGCACCACAAGAGAAAACACAATTTTTTGGTGGTTTATCGAAACAAAATCAATAACGCAAACACAGAGAAATTACAGAAGAGTACATAAAAAACATTTTCAATTAAGAACAGTATCTCACTGTAAAAAAAAAGAAGTTTCTAGAAATTGAAAATCTTATAAATAAGAGTCTTGGATATCCTGTACAAGTTCTGTTGATTTTTAGTATGTCAGAGAGATATGTGACATCTGAAATAAAATACGAATAAAAATACGAATAAACAAGAAATATTTTCATGATTTTATAAGTAAATTCCAGTGTTTCAGGATTCACATACTTTTTATTCAGGATTCATGGTTCATGATGCTTAATTCAAAACCAAAACTTATCGAATATGATATAGCTGTTACCATTCTACAAACATAAAAGTATAAAACATAGATACTGCAATATGTAAACAATCAATCAAAAAAAAAAATATATATATATATCGTCTGTGACAAAATATTTCTAACAACATCAGCTGCAAGAGAATCACGTATGCCATTTTCATCTGTGCACAACATTCTTAAGTATAATATTAAGGTTGTGTACTTACAAAGTTCAAAAAAGTCAAGCGTTGAATCGGCTGATAAGTCATGAAGATGGACTTTTCAACAGATATGCTACAAAGGATAGATGAAAAGGATGAATTCCTTAATCGCATAATGATCTCCAATAGAGCTCGCGTTCATCTATCTGGCATAATATATCACCACAATGTACGCAAATTTTGTTCTTAAATACTTTATGAACATCGTGAGGTACAAAGAGACTCTCCTAATTTTAATATGTGATGTTTTCTTACTATCTATGACTGCGTCACTGGCCTTTTATTTTTTACTGAAAAGACACTCACATTTATTAAAAAAGTTAGAAAATTTCGTATTTGTCCAACTAGAAAAGCTTCATTAAAATGTGGGTTTGCAAAATTATGATACAAAATTTCTTTGGGTGTCAGCGTTCATAGTTTTTTGATGCATTATTTCACAGGAAAATGGATTAAGCAACATGGCCCAATTCTTTCACCGCCCAGATCATCTGATATAATGCCGTTGGACATTTGAGGATTTGAAAAGCATATATTTACAAGAGGAAAGTGTTGAACATTGATAACATAAAGAACAGGATTAGAACCGCAATAGCCGCTGTGGATAACGACATGCTTGCGCGTACATGGCGGAAAATCGACCACAGTTTTTATATTCTCCTTGCGACGAAAGGTGCAGATGCAGAAGTTTATAAAACAAAATCCCAAAGCATTTAGAATTTATATGGTCATTAATGCTCTTAACCTAAAGCTATCATCATTTTTTTTTTTTTTTTTTGTAAATCATAGAAGATTAAAATGTGTCAGATGATTTTCAGACAAACGTTATTAAGAGTTTAACATGGGTTTCGAAGGCTAAAAAAAAAGTATATTTTCTGTATTTTCTTTTTATATAATAAATAAGAACGTTTCATTAAAAGTTTTGAGCATATAAAAGAGCACCATTTAAGCAATAATTTTGAAATTTTTCATTAAATATTTAGGAAATCTAGCCAGTGATTCCTGGTTTCTGGAGACTTTTGACAAAAGCGGTGAACACGATTTCTCAAAAACTAGTGCACTGATCTTTTGAAATTTCACATAATTCATTAAAAAAGATTGACAAGTGCTTGAACAAAGAGTTATTATTATTATTATTTTGAAATTTGAAATTTTCGGCAGAGTTGAATGCAAAAACGGTACAATTTTCGGTAAATTTTACCCCACTTATAACTTTGTAAAATCCGTTGTAACCGAAGAAAAAGAAAAGTCCATCGTTCAAGCTCTGTTTTGAAGAAGTGTGTAAAATTTTAATAAGATCGGTGAATTAGTTTTTGAGAAAACGTTCCTACCACTTTTCTGAAGAGGCTCCAGAAACTAAGATCCACTGGCTGTATTTTCCAAATTTTTAAATAAGAAATTTGTTTAATGTTGTTTAAATATTGGCCTTTTATATGTTAAAAAATTTAAATAAAATATGTTGTTAAATATATATATATATATATATACAGAGAGAGAGAGAGAGAGAGAGAGAGATGTATAGATATAATACAGTTTATTTTTTAACCACCGAAATCCATGTGACTTTTTGAGGAATACTTCTGATATACTTTTTCGGTAGAATGTTTTTCTAACGTGAATTTGCGTTTTGGCCAGGACAAACATTACTAAAATAAAATTTCAAGTTAGTTAATTAGCACTTATTAATTTATTTTTAATTTTATCTTTATTTTATGTATTTATTTATTTATTTGCTTATTTTTTGACACAGCATTATGTTTATATATGAATGCTGATTCTATATCTTTACATACTTGTATACATAGACTCATATATTATTACTCTATATACTCATACACATCTGTATCTATCAGCGGCGGCTCGTAGTCAAAAAATATTTGAAGTGTCACTTCACCTAATATTTTATGCTGTATTCATTCAAACTTAATTTACATTGAAATAAAATAAGTATTTTTAGTTAATTTTTAGTTAAAATTATGCTTCATAAAAATTATGCATTAAAACTTCTTAAATGTTTTTTTTTTCAGCTCTACACCTATTTTCGTTTCACGAGCCGCCGCTGGTATCTATGTTCATTTATGCATTTTGTTTATATGATCACTAATAACAAAAATGAATTTACTTACCAAAAATGTTTTTAAAAAACACACTATAAATTGTTAGTATACTTCTGGAATGCAAATTATCTATCTATCCAAATAATAATGCAGGTGTGGGGGGGGGGATGTTATTTTTGTTGTAAAATATAACAATTATCTGCCCAATATATATATTTCACAGACTATCAAAAACATTCTACTTTCGATTCGAACTGTGAAATCAAATAAATAAGGCATCTGCGCATGCCTACGAAACCGCTTGCACCTGCTTCAGTGTACATGTAATTTTTTTCATCTGTAGTCGTAATGTAGATCTCTTAATGTTCGGAGCGTTTATTAGTTCCGTAAGTCAAAATTATGTTTTTCTTATTTTCTTTAATACTTTCATTAAATGTCTAAAAAGCACAAAGTCATGTCATCAATTAGTATACTAAATTATTTGGAATCTAATACATCTTTCTTTATAGAAGATCAATTCAGTGATTTAGCTTTCTAAATAAAGAAATTGAGATGCTCGATCGATGAATACAGGTAAGAAGATCTTCTTAATTATAATTACCTGTAAAAATATTTTATCGAAATATATATTATTAAATAAATTATGTGTGACATCAGCGTAGTTAAAAATTAATGTTTTGTACTATCGAGCAAATTTAATAACAGATAATGAGTATGAAAAAAAATGATGTTACACTTTCTATATACATAAATTCATTTATATAGATATAAGTATAAGTATAATATTCTATTTTAAGATAATATGAAATGGAATATATTAAAAATACAAAAATAATAAATGAATTGAAATAAATTTCGATTTAAAAAGCATCCGTTCAAAATAGAATTGAAACCAAAAGTTTCGATTTGAGAAGTATATGTGTTCTAGAAACAAAAAGAAAGAAAAGAAAAAAATTGAATTGTAATTAGGTATAATAAGAAAGGAAATATTATATAATCAAAATATTTGCAGTGATTAAATAATAAAGCTAAAATGGCTTTTGCAAAAGATATTTCAATGATCGAAAAATTGAATTCCACAAATTACGATTTGTGGAAGTTCAAAATAGAAATGATGTTATGTAAGGAAAATTTGTTTGAATTGATAACAGATGAAGCTCCCAATCCTATCACTACTGAGTGGACAATAAAGGATCGCAAAGCTAAAGCGATTATTAATTTATCGATAGAAGACGATCAAATAGTGCATATAAAAAATCTCGCGACAACTAGGCAAATGTGGGACACTTTAAAAAGAATTCATGAGCGTTCAAATCTATCGAGTAAATTATTTTTGTTGAGAAAGTTATATTCTGCTAAACTAGCAGAGGGTGAAAACCTATTTCAACATCTAACGTACATATATCAGATCCGTGATAGACTAACCGCTATAGGTGAAGTGATAAATGCTGAGCATATGTCAGCTCTTATGCTATGCTCTCTCACTCCAAGTTTTGATACTTTGATTACTGCAATTTTATCTCGAGATCAGGAAGACTTGACACCAGAATTCATATGGGGAAAGTTACTTCACGAAGATCTAAAAAGTTCAGAAAACAATCAAGCAAATAATGAAAGCGCATATAAAATGAACATTAAAAATAAAACACCACCACGAAAGTTTTGCAATTATTGCAAAAAGAGTTCGCATAATAAAAGCGATTGTTGGCAATTAAAAAATAGAGAAAGCAATGAATATAAACACAAAGAGAACAATGACTATAAAAATCCAAATAACTATCAAAGTAATTTCTACAATCGCAATAAATGTAAAAACAAACAAAGATCAAATATGATACGAGAAACGCAAAATAAAATGAAAAATCTAACTTTTGTGGTAGGAAATTCAAACAGAAACTCGTTCATTGTAGATAGCGTGAGTTTAAGCCATGTGTGCAATAGTATGGAAAGGTTCATATCATTTAAAAACAATGATAAAACGCAAGTTATGTTAGCCAATGGTCAATCAGTAATCTCACAAGGTAGTGAAGATGTAAAAGTAAAAGTAAAAAATTCTAAAAACGAAACCAAACACATTATACTCAAAGACACTCTTTTCATTCCTGAAATTGCCACAAATTTAATTTCAATAAAAAGGGCAACCGGGAGTGGTTGTCAAGCAATATTTAAAGAAAAAACTTGTGAAATTAAATTGAAAAACGAAGAATATATTTTTGCAACAGTAGCTGACAATTTGTATGAAGTTAAAACAAATGAAAACATAGAAGAAAAAATAAACATGACACAAACTTGCGATAATAAAAATTGTGTTAAACTATGACACAATAGATTAGGACACAAAAATATCAAACAAATAAAAGAACTCGTCAGTAAAGACATGGCAACGGGAATTAAACTGAACAATTGTAAACACGATGATAATTGTGAAATTTGTATTATGTCAAAATTGGAAAATGATTCATACCCCAAAGTAGCTACACACAAGACAAAACAAACATTAGATATAATACATTCCGACCTCTGTGGCCCATTCCAGATACCTACGGTGGGTGAAAAAAATTATTTTCTCACTTTCATAGATGACTATAGCCGCTACACTTATATATATATTTGTTGAAAAATAAATGTGAAGCTTTAGAAGCTTTCAAAAATTACCATGCACTCAATTCCAATATATTTGGAAGAAAAATTAAAAATTTGAATTATGACAATGGTGGTGAATATATGAATAATGAATTTGAAAAATTTCTTCAAAATGAGGGTATACAACACCAACTGATTGTGTCCCATTGTTCTCAACAGAACGGCGTAGCGGGAAGGAAAAACCGTACTTTGGTCGAAATGACCAGATGCATGTTAAATGAAAGTCAATTAAATAAAAACTTTTGGGGAGAAGCTTTAATGACAGCAAACTATTTACAAAACAGACTACCAACAAGTGCCCGTGAAAAGACACCATATGAGCTTTGGACTGGTATGAAACCAGACCTCCCAAATATAAGAACATTTGGCTGCAAAGCTTATGTTTATGCGAACAAAACTGATAGAAAAAAGTTGGACGATAAAGCGAAGCCAGGAATTTTTATGGGTTACGATCTAAAACGTAAAGGATATAGGATTTATGTAAAAAATAACATAAAAATCTGCAGAACAGTAAAATTTCTCGAAGAGCATGAAACTCACGAACATTCTCGAAACATTGATCAAAATGCAATTAATGAAGAATCTAAAATGTCTGTTATTCTAAACAATGAAAATGATGTAACAGAAGAACATAATGAAATACAGAATACCCAAACCCTAGGGAGGTCAGTTAGAATAAACAAAGGGGTACCTCCTGAACGTTTTGTTTTTGTGTCAACTAATACAAGTTATATTGAACCGAAAACATTTGACGATATAGTAAACATGAAAAATCCTATTGAGAGAGAAAAATGGTTAGAAGCAGCGGAAGAAGAAATCATTAAATAAAAATGAAACCTAGTTCGACGTATTCATGTTTGATTCAAAATGATGGCGAACATTTTCAACATTTTCCGTGAGGAATGATAATGTATAAAAATCGAATTAAATTATGCTTTTCAAAAATCAGATTATTACAGTATTAAAAAAAAATGTGCGTCTACATTTCTGTTTTACCTCACAAATAAAGTTGAAACAGTCCAGCAGTGTTAGAAATTGTCTCACAAACTTAAACAGGGTTCAAACAGTCATACTTCAATGTTGGAATAGTTGCCACATACGTCAGATTTAAAGGTTATAAGAAAAACCCACGTGTACTCTTTTTAACTGATCACCCTGTATATCTGGTAGTTATATTTTCGAATTTCTTTGATCGCCAAACCCAAAAATTGCCAAGGCGACAGATATTAAATGTATGCTAGAATGAATATTAGTTTTTTTTTTTTTTTTTAGCAATTATACCAAAAACAAATTGCTTCGTTAAATAGTGAAAAAAAAAAAATAAATAAATGGCGTCATATACTAAAGCTGTAATGCAAAATTTTCTAGATGTTACAAATTTCTTTCTATTCTAAAAAAAAAAAAAAATACTAGTTTTTAGATTAATATTTCCTTAAAGTATTAAATAAATGAATAAAATGTGGTATTAAATATTATGTATTTTAAATTTTCATCGAATATGGGAATTTATATAGCATTTTTCTGCTGTTGTCTTTTTTCAGTGAAAGTCAAAGCAGAGAATAGGCGGGTAGAACCACAGGGGTTAATAAGTGAAGCGAGTCGGAAGTTTGTGAGCGGAGCGCAGGGGGCAGAGATCTCTAGTTGATTAAAAAGAAATTGCTTACATAAAACATATTTTAGAAACAGTAAATTACAAGTTTATGCATTACGTGTACGTATATAGCAGCTATTGTATATTAATATTTTTAAATTTTTAAACATTTAACTTAATAAAACTAAAAAGCTTCTTTAAAAGCTTTTCGTTACATTGCAGATGCATGATTTTTTTTCCTATTTATTTTTAGATTTTTCTCGTCTTAAATTAAAATTATCTCTTTCTGTTTTATATTTATATAATTTTGAAATAAATAATGCTGCGAAGTATGCGTATCGTAATGAAACTGAAGAAAGATTTTTTTATGAAATAGTTTTAACTTATTTCATCGCAATAGTCGTTTTTGTTGTATTAAAGTTTAAATATATACTAAACTAGCAGAGTAACTTTAATAAAAATTTAAGAGGAAAAATTACATGGCAGTTATACGTTTGATGTGGAAGACTCAATGAAGAAAACTTCTATATATTAACAAACATAATTTATTTGAGCATGAATATTTACAGATGAAAAAGAAAAAATTAAATAAACCAGCATACCCTGCTGGTAACTGAAAGTCAAAACTACATCTTATAACGTTGAAAAAAAAAAAAAAAAAGAGAACGAAATACAGATGCAAACACCTTTTATACAAACAAATATTTGCATCTTGCTGTTGCCACTTGGCAATTGGTAAACTAGTCTTCAATATCACTGGCTTATTATCGTACAACCATGGACATCGTTTTTGATGAGAGTGAACAGTAAGAGCAATAACTGTGATTCACCTCCATTACTCACATGTTTACTATTTCAGCTTATCACATCTGTGGAATAAACTAGAGCAAGATGATAAACAAAAATGCGGCCACGAGTGCGGTAAAAAAAAAAACGTAAGTCATATCAAACTAAATTTAATTTAAATAATTTACTTTATAGTATATATAAATACCTTAACAAATTAACTTTAATTTCACTTTATAAAAATATAGATCTGATTAAATATTTATGATATGACTTATAAAAGTTTTGATAAGACATTAACGTTATTTTTTTATGAGTTTCAAATTTAATTTATAAAGATAATTACACATTATATGCAAGAATATTAATAGTTATAGTAAAATAATTTAATTAAAATTTTAAAGTTTTTTAAATCAACCCCATAAAAAATTTAAAATCTATATTTCAAAGCCTCTTAATAGATATAGAATAATTTTTCTTATTCATTTCGAGACCTTTTGCGTCCTTATTTAAAATTACCCCTCTGTTTTAAAATTATGTAATTTTTGAAGAAATAATGCCGTAAAATATTCTTAGTTTAATGAAATTCGAAGATTTTTTAGGAATTATTTCTAATCGTTTTCTTCGTCATAATATTTTTAATAATGGCAATGCCATTATTTTTATGAATTTGAAAATTCCTTTAAACGGTAATTATGCTATTAAATCTTTAAAATGTGTATAGATATTTTCCTTCGCTATATAATGAGATCAAGCTACATTTTAATGATGCGAATTAAAAAAAAAAAAAAAAAGTAATAATTGTTATTTTTATTAAGTTAAGATTTATCGCGCAAAAGAATATATATATAACTTTACAATGTGTATTTACTGAGAAATATAATTTAATGATACCGACATGCACGTAAGACAGATTTACTTTTTTGGTTGCATTGCTACTTAAATTGAACCAACTAATGAATTTTTAATGACGCGATTTAAATCTACCGAAAATATTAAATGCATGCTAAATGAAAGGGAAATAGTTTAGCATTTGATTATTTTCTTTTCAGAATTTATACTTTTATAAATTTATTTCGGTAATTTTAATTAGAAACAGTTTTTAAATTACATAATTATGTTAATTATATTACGTACGTAATTCATTACGTATATTTATATTAATTAATGCATGGATTTACACATAAAAATTTATTTATAAATAGTTTTTTAATTGAATGTCTTTGTAAGTGTTTTAATTAAAATTTGTGTGATATTAATTTAATATAAGTTTAAATTTATAAATATATTTATCTTAATTATAAACTTATTTCTCTATTTTTTTTTTTTTTATTAATGAAAGTATATTTCTTCGTCCAACTGAAACTGACTCTAATTCTTTGTTTTTATTTATATATTGTATTCTTTCTATTACTTTCATGAACAAAAATTGCGATTTTACCCCACCGAAAATGTTTAAAATATCTGAGAACGAAATTGATAATTTGATATTTCTGATATACCGGTTTGTCACGTTGCTTTCTTATTATTTGAAGAAAATTCCAACAATTAACGCAAACTTGTGAGATTTGCGTTGACGCAGACCCATCTTAACATAGCGATTAACTTGGTTAATTTAACTACTAAAGTATTAAATATGAAATTAGCACAGAGACTCAGATATATAAAAATAAAACCATGAGTTTATTCAACCAGATTAATGGGAGGATGATCTGGAATTTTGGTAGTTCAGTCAGTGTATTTAAATACTTTATCAAATAAATGTACAATGACTAATTTAGATAATTTGAAAATATCTCACCCCAGAATAGTAGAAGTTAGACAGATGCATTCCTTTACGTAGATACCGTAACTTTCCAACACATTCGTGGTTCCCCGGCCGAATCAGTTTTCCATTCACAAATACTCGTACTGAAGCATAACAACACTCATCTAACTGCTTAACTTAAGCACCACTTATTTTCAACTACTGAAATATCACTAAGCTTTAGATATTGTTGTCGACAGATGTCGGACAAGACTCCATTACACCACACCTTTTACGAAAACCATATCCATCTTGTACTACATTCTACCAACTTTCTTTCCCTTCCTTTCAATCAAAATTTCAAAATCGCTTCCAATTCATCTACCTCTCGCAACTTAATTCCTTCGTTGCAGCACCATGTCGACACAAAACTAAACCGACCTAAAATTTCGCCGAGTCACTGGCGCCGAAGCGATTTAACCATTCCAACTTAATACTTTGCTGGATCCAACTTAATTTTAAACAAACTGTGGTAACCTTCTACAGTCTCAACCTCACAAAATGATTTGACTTACTTGGATAATATATTTTAATTCATTGATAATTTAGGGCTAAAAAGTAATTATATATACTTTAAAATTATTTTTTCTTTAATTCCCAAGTTTTAGTAGATTATGATAATAATTTATCAACTAATCTTAATTGTTAATTTCTTTTAAGTAACTTAAAATTTTAAAACTACACTTCAAATTCAGATGTCTTAAATTCAGACACATAAGTGTCTTAAAGGATTGCCCGTATTTTCAGACGCGAAATCGTGTTTTAAATTCTAAGACGTGTAAGATGTCTTAAGACATGTTGAGATTATAAGACAAGTAATTAGTCTTAAATTTTAAGACACGTTAAGACATGAATTTAACTAGATTTAAGACACTTGAAGTGACTTAAAGCAATCATTTTTAACCTCATTTGTCATAAGTAAATTATAAAAATAAATAAATAATATTGCGTGTGGTTTAGTTATCGGTTAAAAAATGGATATAGTATTTCCTATAGCATACAGAATATGCTTAAGCGAAAATTTCCACACATACCGAACTTCACCGACAAGCTGAACTCGAACTGAGGAACTATGCATTCACAAAACAGCGACCCACCGACTGAACTACAATCTTCGACTGCAAACCTTCTTTGGTTAGTAGTATAGATTTGTAGTATTAATAAAACAAACTGTAAATTTATCTTTTAATTTTTTTTTATTTATTTAAAGTTATCGACAAAGTACCTTATACACATTTCCATTTTAAATTTTATGTGTTTATTTTTAGTATTTTTTATTTTTGAAATATGTCTGATAAAGGGGCAAAAATTGTACGCTATGACATTTTGAAAGCGATTTATTTTTTCTTCTTTTCTCTCTCTCCCTCTCTCTTTTTTAAACTTATATTTAACGGGAAACACACTATTTACATTGAAACCGGAAAATTGGTTGTTTTACACTAATATGTAGGAATGCATGTGATTTTTTTTTTTTTTTTTTTTTTTTTTTTTTTTTTTACATATTAAAAAAATAAGCAGAAGCCGAATACAAATCATTCAAGATTGCTCGTTTACATATTCGAATTATTTTTCTTTGAAAATTTAATTTCACGAAGCTAATTGGTCTAAATAGCTTAAGCACTTATTATATAAAATATTGTTAATTGAAACGGATGCGAAAAGAAACTTATACCCCGTATGCCTATTACTTAAAATAGATATCATGTAAAAAAATTGCTAAGTTAACACAAGTGTCTGAATTTCCAGGTGTATGAACTATAAAATGTCTGAATTTCCAGGCGCCTGAATTGTAAAATGTCTTAATTTCTAAGTGTGAAAACTGAAGTCTGTCTGAAATTCAGATAGATCAGCATTATTTAGACACTTAACTAAGTCAATTTTTATAAAGACATTTATGGGTCTTAAATTCAGACTTGTGTGGTGTCTGAAAATTTGTATCTTTATGTGTTTCATACATTCATGTATCTAAATTGGTAATTCACACATATTTCTGTCTGAAATTAAGACACTTCTATTTGCAGTATATCTTTTATGAATTCGTAATCTGTAATTCCATTCATATACATGAAGTCCTGATTTGTATTTGAAATTTGAACTTTTGAATGAAACTGTTATTTGTCTCGATGGTTATTGCAATTATAAGGAAATTGATCAAGGATCAAAATCTTTATATAAAATTATGCTATTAATTTATTTTTATTGACTTGCACATTTATTTATTTTTATAATTTTTAATGACGGTAGATGGATATATTTATTTCAAACTTAAAGATGTTTTATCGAATAACATTTAATATTTGAAAAAATAAAAATATATCCAGAGTAATTTTTAATATGAAGACACTTGTCAAATGTGTCATAATTGCCTTCATTTTTCAGTATTTAAAAAAGTTTTTGCTTTTTTTTTTTTTTTTTTTTTTAAATTGAAGAAGTTTCTATCATTTTAATATTTCTATATATAACGAATGTCATATCATTTAAATGAAATTTTCGTGCACGAACTATTTTTTAGTTCCCCATCATAGTATAGGTATGGGGAACTTAGGTAATCGTGAAAAATTTCGGACACTTTTTTTTGACTTTTTTATACGTTTTCAGGTGTGAGGAATCCGAAAATGACAAAATTTTTATGGTGTCTGTCTGTAGGGTGTCTGTTAGTGTGTTAGTCCGTTAGTGTGTCAGTCCGTTAGTGTGTTAGTCCGTTAGTGTGTCAGTCCGTTAGTGTGTTAGTCCGTTAGTTTGTTAGTCTGTTAACACGATATCTCACGAACAAATGACCTCACAGAGGTCAGATCAGTTTTAAAATATTACTTTCGATACTGGCAAGAACCCTATTCATTTGCAACATTCGAATTGAAAAACTTCGCAAGTTATGAGAAATTTACGATTTCCTTAACATGGGAGAATAGGACAAAATTTCACTTAAACGTGTATTAAATGGAAACGTTTTACTGTAAAAATGTCAGACCAGTTTTAAAATATCAGTTTTGATGCCGGAATGAACATCAGTAACTATAAATATGCTACTTTGAAAATTTCGCAAGTTATTGGAAAGTTACGAATTTCTTAACATGGCAGTATAGGGCAAAATTTCACATAAACGTCAATTTTGAGAGATATTTTCATCGTAAAGATGTCAGACTACTTTTGAAATATTATTTGGAACACTGGCATGAATATTAATGACTATGAATTTTCCAATATAAAAATTTCGTAAGTTATTGAAAAATTACGAATTTCTTAACATGGCAGAATAGAGAAAAATTTCACATAAACGTCAATCTTGAGGGATATTTTCATCGTAAAAATGTCAAACCACTTTTTAAATATTATTTTGGATACTGGCATGAATATCATAGACTATGATTTTTCCAATTTAAAAAATTCGTAAGTTATTTGGAATTTACGATTTACTTAACATGTCAGAATAAGGCAAAATTGAGCATAAACTTCCATTTTGAGGATCACAAATACATTAGACAACTTCAAAATTACATTTATGATATTTGTTTGAACATGATAGAATACAAATATTCTAATAGGATTTCATTCTGTCACTGTATCAAGCTTTTGTCAAATTCATTTCTTTTAACATGATTATATTTATGAGAACATAAATATGATGGGGAACGGAGCAGAGTTCACCTACGCCAACTAGTTTTCAAATGTATTTGTTTACTTTCGTTTAATGTCCCGTCTTGACAGGTCAACGTTTAAAGGTTTTCAAAACTACTTGTAAATAATAATAAAAAATGTACGTTCAAAATTTAATAATAATAATAATAATAATAACATCCACTCGAAAATTTATATCTACATTTTCTTTTCTCCCCTAAAATATTATTCATGAATTACTATGTTACATTGACTCATAATATTTTGAAAAATGATCTTAAGCTATGTATTACTGTATATTATTACATATTATGTATTAATACATATTAATAATTATTTATCATTGTATAATATGCATTATATATTATTCGAATCGTTTTTATTTTCTTTCTTTATCATTTTTTGCCTTATATCTCAAATAAGGCAGATAAGTTTAGAAAATATTAAAGGAAAATTTGATAATTAAAGAAGTTAAAAATTTAAGAAACATGCCCTATAAAGCTGATTAAAGATAATGAAATAAGTCTAAAGATAAAACTGTATATAAGAGTTTATATATTATAAAATGTATTCAATTTTAAAGAAAGTAAAGATATGAAATGATAAGTTAAATAATTTTTTTAAATATTAAAGGGAAATTAGACAAATAATTTACATTTAAGTCTAAAAGTATAAGCATAAGTACTTAGCTATTGTAAAATGTATTGAATTTATTTTTAAAAATATCTGTTTCGTGGATATTATCCTTTTCAATGTTACTTTTCTGGTCATAGAATTTTATTTGTTGGCGTTTAAAATGATTACCTGGAGTTTTACGTGTCATATCACCATAAAATTCTCGTTTCGGCTGATGTCTGTTCTTTGAGAAAATTAGAGATTGATGTTGTAAAATTTCTTCATATAATATCTTTTAATACTAGATGTAAAAGAATTCTGATATCTCGAGTAAAAAATTATAATGAAAAAATTGGAGTGAGAGTGAACATTACCATAATTTTCTTATTGCATTTCGAAATTTCTCAGTAAAATTACAGTTTATGGGTATGTATGATGAGGTATATAAATTTTTAATATATAGCTGCATATTTTTTACTTAAGATACGAGAAAGCTGTTTGTAGAAGCTGTTTAATTCTTCCCATAAATACAATTTCAAACTTATCAAAAACGCATCAATTTAATCGCAATTAAAATTAATTTTTGTGATTTTTGGTATGTCGATAAATATTCAGTTTTAGGTAAGGTATAATAGTTTATTTTAAATGGCATTAATCTTGCTTATAATTTCCTTTCAGTTTATATTACGTACTCTTACAAAAATGTTTTTCTATTTTTTTTTTTTATTTATTATTTTTTTTTTTTATGGTTTAATCTAGAATTTCAGATTATTTAAAAAAATTCTTGAAAATCCTTTAAAATTTTGCAATTCTAACATATATATATATATTTTATTTACTAATATTTGTGAGTTCACGAGGGTTGTTTCACTAAAAAGTAACTTTTACTACATGGTTGAAATAATTCATTCCCCAAATTAAATATTCAGCATGTAAAAAAACCCTTATGAAATTTCAAGTTTGGAAAATACCTAAAATCCAGCTTTTTTTTTTTTTTTTTTTTGCTGACAATTTGTTGATTTTTACTCTATTAAAATGAAGGTTTGACATAAGTTGCCCAATATATCTAGCTTTCAACTCATTTAATAATGTTTTTCTTTCCTATTTTTCGCGCATGCGCAGTGAAACACCATTTATCAATCTCAAAAAATATTTATCATATTTCAGCAAATAATGTACATGTGAATTTTATATTTCAAAATAATGTTTATCTAATGTTTTGTAACTTTTCCTGTAACGTTTGTAAAGTTTTATAAAAATGTATTTTAGTTATAAGCAAGAAATTTTCAAAAAAATTTAATAATGTTTTTGAAAAAAAAAATATTGTTGCTTAAAAAATTGCGCAATTTCTACACACACACACACACAAAAAAAAAAAAAAAAAAACCCATAAAAATATTATACAGAGTATGTACAACAATGCGTTAAAGTTACAAGTCATTTATAGCTTTTTATGACACAAGGGTAATCCAAAGTATTTCCTCTCCTTTTTAATTTGTGGTTGGTCCCCTAATTACACTCTAAACTAAATCGATAGTGGAAAATGTAAATTTTTAATTTTTTTTTTCTTTTTGAATGTCTTATATCCCGGGCCATTTTGACCAGTAGTTTTTTAGAAAAGTCGAAAAAATGTATATAATGATAATAAAAATAAAAATTAATAATTTTATAACCCACTGTTAAAATATGAAAACTATTCCTTTTTTTTTTTTTCAACTGCATTGACATCAGAAATTAAAATATGGAGTCCATTATGTGTGTTACTGTTAAAAAAAAAAATCCCGATGATACAAGTTTTAATATTTATACAAATTTTAGCCTTGGCAAATTTTAGCAATTGCATTACAAACTAGATGTTATTAACCATCAATCTACACCAGCCGCATATTTATATGATGATTTGAGGCTAAATTTGTTGGGGTGTGGCTCTTTTTATATGAACCAGACAAACTATAATCTTTAAGATTTGTTTATAAAAAAAAAATCCCTTTTCGGCAAGCTTAAAGGCAAAGGTAGATTCCTTTACATTAATGTTACAATTGTAAAGAAATTTTACATATGCATTAATACCTAGCCAATGGCTTTGTTCCCACACATTGCATTATTTACGTCGCTATTCTGTTTTCAAGAAATTTAATTTTCAACTACGAAAGCGTTTTATTCATTCTACTTAAAATTTTAGGCTTAATTTATTGGTTTGTAAATGTTTCAATTTTTTAAAATTCAAGCTCAGAATCATTCAACAAATAAAAGCCTTAAAGATATACAATCCCAGCAATGGTGAATCCCGGATGGGGCTATAGGTCTACACCCCCCTCCCCACCCAAGCTTAATCAAAATTATAATTTTTATTTAAAATCCATATAACTGTTGTTCAATACCTTTCTTTTAAAAGAAAAAATAATAGAAACGTGAAAATGTACTTGGGATCTTTTTAGTTCCGGTAAGCCTAGCGTTGCTATGGTCAAGTCAAATACAGATAAGTGGTAGCGGTTTTTGGATAGTTATTTCATTGTAATTTTTATTGAATTATTGAAAGATTTGTATTGTGTTTCTGTGATTCTTATTGTCAGATGAGTAAAAATTGTAAAGTGAAACTGTTTTTGTTCACATAAGCTGGAACATTAACACTAACATTAGTTAACATTTGACCATTTGACACCGCTGAATTTCAATGTTAATTGTTATGAATTTAGTAAATTGTATGATTTGGCGAGATTTTGGTGACAAAACTTGCGACTTAGCAATGGAATTTGTGATTTGGCGGCAAAAGTTGATAGTTGACGACGAAATTGCTTGACTTCGGGACAACTTTTGACTTGGCGACAAAATTTGGCGAGCTTGGCGATGGAGAAAGGCAGCTTTGGCGTCATTATATTTTCTTTCCACGCGAAAACCTCATATCTCTTCACAGACCAATATCTTGTTTCGACAAGATAAAAAGTCAAAGGAAGCTGCAACGTATTACTCTTAATCGTAAATTTTAAATTCTTGCCTAAACTAACATTCTAAACTATTCACCACAAACGATTTTTGTATTAAGATTGACGTATTATTTTAATTTTATATTTTTAAATGATTAATTAAAGCGTTTAACAAAATTTTTAATTAACACACTTTTATTAACTTGATATGATGCAACTATTAATGTATGTAACGGAATTTTGCAATTCAGTTTTCGGCAACTTCTTGTCGTCCAAAGGACCATAAATTTTGCACACGACTTCATAATCAATGACAATACAAGATACAAGTATTTCCAGGCACTTTTCCCATCAGGGGCAGGTTCCAAGGGCAAACAAAAAATCTATACTTATACAAAACTATCGTATGTGGCACAGGATTTGGATGTATTTGTATAATGTCGAGTGGCAACAATTAATTTTTTTTAATAAAGATTTAAAAGTACGTAATAGTTTTCTAAAACCTTTATTAGTTCATTTTTCAATAAAAGAGTGTTCTTTATTTTATTTTATTTTTAAATGGTATAATTTTATTTATCAAATAAGGGAATTCGAGTAATGAAATACTTTAATTTAAATTTAAATTTTCATGAAAATAAACTTCAACGGAAAATTCATTAAAATCGTCCCTAGTTCCTTTGTTAAAGGGATACCTAAATTTCCCCAAATTTACTACATTTTCTACCATGCCAGTTTAATTCGTTTAACATCGATTTACAAGATTTTTTTTTTTTTAACGATGACATTTATCTTTTACATTATAGCATCTATGTCATAAAGCTAAATCTAAATCTGCTTAGCCTTAATATATATTGATTTTTTTTACTTATTTTTTTATTAACTTTTATTTTATTTGTTTAAAATCACGGATAAAATTTTATTTCATTTTTCTCAGTACATTGTTGTAATTGTGACGTCATATTTTCTGTTAAATTAAACATTTTTTTTTTTTTTTTTAATCAGATTATTATATTGTTCAAAAACGTGATTAAAATTTCATTGTATTTTCAGTGATCTTTTTTATTATCATTTGCACGTGACATAAGCATCAGATTATAAATTTTTGCAATGAAAGCTATAGAAAATGTCGGCTTCATCACAAGAAAAATCACTTTTTAACTTGTAACATTTAAGCAATTGAAGTTATCGAAAAAGTTTAAATACAAAAGTTGTTTTTTAGGGTAAGGCGGTAATTCGCCTGATTCGAAGTATTTTCCTATTTTTAATATTAAAGAAATTATGGGCAAATGAAAATTTCCACCCCCCACCATTCCCACCCCCTTTGAGCTGGATACCCCATCTACGAACTCGACTGAGATTTTTACTGTCCTGACAACATATCCCGAGCTGGTTAAATTTAAATAAAAATTACTCCAGTTATCGTGTTCACAACTTAACATGGGAAAAAGCGTTATACATACATATATATATATATACCTATATATATAAACTTTTGAACGGAGGGTGGTTTTGGGTTCTAGGGGTCATGATCGGTGACGATATGAAGAAATTTTCCAGAAGTCGTGTCATGAGAACCATTGCAATAGGTAGATCTCCTATAAGGAATCTACCTAAAAGCGAGCATAACATTCAGGAAAATAAAACATATTTTTTGTTAGTGATTTTATTTGCAACCTATTTTAATACATGACTTAATATTAACATTTTCAATTGTATGGAAGGGGCATATTGATTTTACACTAGTTGTGTATTTTGATTTTGAATCATTAGTTACTAGAATTTTTAAGCGTCTTTAGTACTTTGATGCTTTTTTAGGTAGATTCCTTATAGGAGATCTATCTATTGCAATGGTTCTCATGACACGACTTCTGGAAAATTTCTTCATATCTTCACCGATCATGACCCCTAGAACCCAAAACCACCCTCCGTTGAAAAGTTTATATATATATATATATATAGGTATATATATATATATGTATAACGCTTTTTCCCATGTTAAGTTGTGAACACGATAACTGGAGTAATTTTTATTTAAATTTAACCAGCTCAGGATATGTTGTCCGGACAGTGAAAATCTCGGTCGAGTTCGTAGATGGGGTATCCAGCTCAAAAAGGGTGGAAATGGTGGGGGGTGGAAATTTTAATTTGCCCATAATTTCTTTAGTATTGAAAATAGGAAAAAATTTCAAATCAGGCGAATTACCGCCTTACCCTAAAGAACAATATTTGTATTTAAACTTTTTCGATAGCTTCAATTGCTTAGAAGTTACAAGCTAAAAACTGATTTTTCGTCAATTGTTCTATATAGCCGACATTTTCTATATAGCTTTCATTGCAAAAATTTATAATCTGATGCATATGTCACGTGCAAACGATAATAAAAAAGATCACTGAAAATATAATAAAATTTTAATCATGTTTTTAAACAATATAATAACCTGATTAAAAAAAAAAAAAAAAAAGTTAAATTTAACAGAAAATATGTCGTCATAATTACAACAATGTACTGAACTACTGAGAAAAATGAAATAAAATTTTATCCGTGATTTTAAACAGATAAAATAAAAGTTAATAAATAAATAAATAAATATGTAAATAAAAACAATATATCTTAGGGCTAAGCAGATTTAGACTTAGCTTTATGACATAGATGCTATAATGTAAAAGATAAATGTCATCGTAAAAAAAAAAAAAAAAAAAAAAAAAAAAAAAATCGTGTAAATCGATGCTAAACGAATTAAACTGGCATGATAGAAAAAGTAATAAATTTGGGGACATTTAGGTATTATCCCTTTGACAAATAAACTAGGGACGATTTTAATGAATTTTTCGTTGAAGTTTACTTTCATAAAAACTTAAATTTAAACTAAAGTATTTCATTACTCGAATTCCCTTACTTTGATAAATAAAATTATACCATTTTTCAAAAAAATAAAGAACACTCTTTTATTGAAAAGTGAACTAATCCGCGTTTGTAATGATCGATAGATGGCGCTCTCTGAACTGCAGTTGTTAGTAAATATAATAGCCACGTGTATTTATTATTGTTCTTTCTCCGCCATTATATCATGGAAAATCGATTGCATAATATGATGACATGCAGTGGTGTGATAATTTCACCTTAGCCCACCAGAGGGCGAGCATTTCATTACAATCGCGGATAAAGACTTTAGAAAACTATTACATACTTTTAAATCTTTATTAAAAAAAATATAATTGTTGCCACTCTACATTATATAAATACGTCCAAATCCTGTGTCACATACGATAGTTTTGTATATATAGATTTTTTTTTTTTTGCCCCTGGAACCTGCCCCTGATGAGAAAAGTGCCTGGAAATACTTGTATCTAGTATTGTCATTGATTATGAAGTCGTGTGCAAAATTTCAGGTTCTTCGGACGACAAGAAGTTACCGAAAATAGAATTGCAAAATTCCATTACATACATTAATAGTTGCATCAAATTAAGTTAATAAAAGTGTGTTAATTAAAAACCATGTTAAACGCTTTAATTAATCATTTAAAAATATAAAATTAAAATAATACGTTAATCTTAATACAAATATCGTTTGTGGTGAATAGTTTAGAATGTCGGTTTAGGCAAGAATTTTAAACTTACGATTGAGAGTAATACGTTACAGCTTCCTTTGACTTTTTATCTCGTCGAAACAATATATTGGTCTGTGAAGAGATATGAGGATTTCGCGTGGAAAGAAAATATAATGACGCCAAAGCTGCCTTTCTCCATCGCGAAGCTCGCCAAATTTTGTCGTCTGACAACGAATTTTGTCGCCAAGTCAAAAATTTCGTCATAACTATCAAATTTTGCCGCCAAATCACAAAGTTCATTGATAAGTCGCAAGTTTTGCCACCAAAATCTCGCCAAATCATACAATTTACTAAATTCATAACAATTAACATTGAAATTCAGTGATGCCAAATGGTCCAATGTTAACTAATGTTAATGTTCCAGCTTGTGTGTTCCAGTTATGTGAACCAAAACAGTTTCACTTTACAATTTTTACTCATCTGACAATAAGAATCATAAAAACACAATACAAAACTTTCAGTAATTCAATAAAAATTACAATGAAATAACTATCTAAAAACTGCTACCACTTAACTGTATTTGACTTGACCATAGTAACGCCAGGCTTACCAGTGCTTGACCATAGTAAGGTCACAAGTGCATTTTCATGTTTCTATTATTTTTTCTTTAAAAGAAAGATATTGAACTTCAGTTATATGGAATTTATATAAAAATTATAATTTTGATTAAGCTTGAGTGGGGAGGGGGGTGTAGCCCAATAGCCCCCTCCGGGATTCACCATTTCTGCAATTGTATATCTTTAAGACTTCTATTTGTTGAATGATTATGAGCTTGAATAAAAAAAAAAAAAATTGAAGCATTTACAGATCAATAAATCTAGCCTAAAATTTTAAGTAGATTGAATAAAATCCTTTTTTAGCTGAAAATTAAATTTCTTGAAAACAAAATAGCGACGTAAATAATATAATGTGTGGGAACAAAGCCATTAGCTAAGTATTAATGCATATGTAAAATTTCTTTACATTTGTAACATTAACGTAAAGGACCTTTGACTTTAAGCTTGCCGAAAAGGGATTTTTTTTTATTCTATATAGGGAGGACGGCGCACTGTGGACCACTACTTTTTAAATCTATTAATATTCAACTCTTTTAGTTCACATAGATACACATGTATGGCAGCATAGTACTAGTTGTATGCAGCCAAAAAATCGCATGGGAAATAGTAATATAACCATTTTGAGAAATTTTTATGTTTTGAGGTGCTCAAAGTAATTTTTTCACATTGAAGTTTTTAAAATTGTATAAAGATTGAACTAGTGACTATAAATACTATACAGCTGTTAAAGGAAGGCAAGATATTGTTGCGTATTTGGGGGTTCGTGAGTTGTCCAAAATAGAAGGCCAAACTTACAAAAATTCAGTAATTTATTCACAGAAAGTTCCAGAAAAATACTTGTCAAGTACTAGCGAAGCTGGCTGAAAACTGAACTGAACTGACTTGCCTTGGCGGGAAAACGCTTCTTATATACCCCTGTAGAAAAGTGGGGAAGGTTCCAGAAATTTCCGTATCTCATCAGCCAATGAGATTAGAGCTTCCATATTTGGTATATCCCTTATAAGGATTTTCTCGCCAAGGTCGCCAAAGAAATCGCCAAGGTGGGAAAAAATCGCCAGATTTGGTGCCTAATCCATTACCTGCCTTATTGGGGCTTTTTAATGCGTTTTTAAGGGAAAATAAGGCTATTTCAACGCTAAAACGACTAGAAATGCACAAAATTAGCACTTTATCAACTAACTAAGCCTCTTTGAAAGAATTTATACAAAAATAAACACAATTATTTACAATTTTGTAACACTATTGCTGTTTCTAAATTTCTAAAATTATTAGCATATTTATTGTCAATATACTATTTTATTATTATTATTTGTTTTAGTCTGACTCGGGGCACAGTGGACCACCTTCCAGTGTACCTAAAAGTACAAATTATATTTATTATATTTATTTTTGTTAAATTTATAGATACAAATATAATGTAAAGTATATCTCAAAGTAATAAATATCTTAATGTTAAAATAAAATAATAATAATAATAATAAATTTCTGAAAGAGTAAGTATTTGAATAGTAATATGATTATTGTTAATATCTAAATTTATTAACTATTTGAATTATATTGTATTAATATATATATATATATATATGTATATATATATATATATATATATATAATTTAATAAATAGTAGGAATTATTTATTATTTTTGTTGTTTTTAGAGATCACATGTGAAAATCAAAAGAAGTAGTTTAATATATTTTATTTAATTCTATACTACAAATACAATGTAAATTAATTATATCTCAAAATACTTACAAAAATATTATTATTTCAATAGTAGTATTGGTGGGGAATCTCGATTTACAAAATAATTGCTAACTGTTATCATTGAACAGAGATGACAGCACCAAACAATGACTTAAACTTTCTTCTGAATTCTATCTTGCGCAGGACTAAATCCCTTTTTGGACTCCACTGCGCAATATGTCAATACGATGAATTCGATAATTCTGAAGCGAGAGGTGTTTGGCCTCTCTATTCATCTTATTTCAAATATATTCAGTATAATATAATATGATTCCAATTTGTGAAATCTATTCATAACACTTACATAAAGTAAGTGATTCAATTCATGTCCACATTAAACTTATTTGTGTAAGCAATACTAGTCTACTAAGTTTGTGTGTGAATCTCCTATTGTTTTTAATTCCACCCGGATTCTGGCAGAAGGGGTAAGTAGATTAAATTTATTCTCATTGAATCTAATGCATGCTTTATTGATATTATCTAAATGAAAATTCTAATAAATTCAGATTTAAGAATTTAAATAGTTATAAAATTTGAAATTCATCATTCTAATTTTAAGGTAAAATTCAAAGTCGAGATTCGTATAAAATGAAACATAGTCGTATATACTTCTTTGGCTTTAAAGCCAAGTATAATATTTATTAATATCTGAATTAAAATATATATACGAGTATATATATATTTGATCTATATTATGTTAATAAAAGAATAAAAAACAATATCTATTTAAACAATTTTCTTACTGAGATTTGATTTCTTATTTGTTTATTTTAATTTAATTTTGGTTATTTTATTTCATGAAAATGCTAGAATTATGTTATTTAGACTAGAATAGTACAAGAAATTAATTTTAGAGAAAAAAAAAAAAAGTAATTTATATAAATTTAATATAAACAAAAGAGGCTGGTCCACTGTACCCCGGTAATGGGGCACAGTGGTCCATTTTGTGAGTGCTCACATTTTTTTTTTTTAAATTCATAATGTATTAGAAATATTGTTATAAAAAAAAAAATTAAGACATGTTAAGAAGGGCAGAGATTGATTCCTATTTTTTTTTTTTTTTTTTTTTTTTTTTTTTTTTTTCTTTTTCAAGTACATTGTTTTTTTTTTTTTTTTTGTGAAAAAAAATTAAGAGTATAAAAGTGGTCCACCGTGCTCTGGTCTCCTCTATTTATTAAAATTTTATTAAAAATCACAATATTCTTCACTAATATTTTGACTAATTTTAATTTTTCGATGATACCATATAAACAAATTCAAATTCACTTTAATATAAAAAAAATAAAAAGATTTACCTAAATTTATAATACTCCAGATAAAAAAATTAAAACAAAAACTGATGAAATTTTTTCTTTATTAAACATACTATATAAATAAATAAATAAATATTAAATAAATACATAATAAAATATAAATATTTTATAAATACAACTCATATTTATAAAATATTTATATAAGAAAGTGCATTTCATTTTTTAGAAGGGTGCAAAAAAGAATTTTTCACTGGTGGAAATAAGGTTCATTATTATTCATCTATTTCATAGCATATCCTTTTCCATGTTATTATCCATAAAAATTCGTTCGCGATCATATATTAAATTATTCAGGTTTTCTTTAAGTATTCTTTCCTTCCTTCTTCTTTTATCCATTTATCTAAGGAAGTGATGAATGACACTTAGGTCAAGAGGCAATGTTAAACACTTTTCATCAAATTAAGTGTGAGCTGAAAGTTGATGAGTCATTTCTTGCATATGCCGCTAATGGTTCATTTAAAAAGTTCGGAATATTTACTGTGCTAATAAGTTTTGGTTTTAGAAATCCTCAAAAAACATTGAGTTCACTAGAAAGAGTATTATATTAATGCTATACTTTTCAGTTATATCTAATATTTTTATTGAAAAATGAATTAATTTATTTTATATGAAGACGTAATATATTAGTTTGTTTTTAATGTAATTTTTATTAGTGTTAAAAATAGAGATAATAATTTTCTGTAAACAATCAGAAAAAATTGTGAACTGTTAAATGGTAAAAATCTAAACACTAGTTGTGAAAATAAGCGTTTCGACATAAATAAGCTAACTACTTTATAATATAAATAGCAATAGCACGTAATCTGAAAGGTAAAAGAAGATAATTTTGAATAACATTAAAGTAAATCCTAGAACAACGTCTAAAGCTCAAAGAATCCTGTGGAAAATGTACTTTGTTTAATATCAAACATTTTATGAGAAGTTACTTTACTGATTTTAATTTAAGCAACGCATACGTTTAAAGCATACGTTTTTTATGAAATGAATCTAAGACATAATGAAAACTAGTATGCTGTGGCCACCACAAGACTTTCTTCTATATTTTCCTATAGAAATTCACTCAGTAACAATATTAAAAAAGTAAAGAAAATACGTATTAGTTTTTTTTCTTTTATTAAAAGTAAAAAAATCCATAACTTTGTTTTAAATTATCACAGATTTATAGTTCAACCATTAGTTTTAAATGTATTGACGAGACCTTTCGAAAGATACCCATCTTCAAAATTTACCTTCCCGCCCAGGGGGGAACCGATGCCCCCACATGCACAATTTTTTTCCTAGTTAACTACTACTATTATCAATAATTCATATTAACTTTACAATCACGAGTTTAAAATAACTCTCATTATGTACATTTATACGAAATTTTGTCCTATACTGCCATGTTATGAATTTAGATAAAATGCGATCACAGCGCCACCTGTTGAGCGATTGATCCCTAAATGTAATCAGCACCAGTTCATGTCAGGGACCAACTAAATACCAAGTTTGGTTAAATTCAGTTAAAAAAATACAATTATTTATTTATTTATTTTTTTTTTTTTTAAGTAAAAAAAATCGATAACTTTGTTTTAAATTATCACAGATTTACAGGTCAACGATTCCTTTTAAATGTATTGACGAGACCTTTCGAAAGGAACCCATCTTGAAAATTTACCTCCTTCCTGGGGGGGAGGTACTTCCCGCCCAGGGGAGGGGGACACCGATGCCCCCACATGCACAATTTTTTTCCCTTGTTAACTACTACTATTATCAATAATTCATGTTAATTTTAGAATCACGAGTTTATAATAACTCTCATTATGTACATCTATACGAAATTTTGTCCTATACTGCCATGTTGAAAATTTTGAAAAAATGCGATCACAGCGTCATCTGTTGAGCGATCGATCCCCAAATGTAATTACACCAGTTTATGTCAGGGACCAACTAAATACCAAGTTTGGTTAAATTTCATTCATTGGTTCGTGAGCTACAGTGTCCACAAAAAGCATGATACACACAGACACACAGACACTTTCTAAAAACTATCAATTCGTGTTTAGGACATCCAAAAACGCGTAAATCCATCAAAAGACGGAGGTCGAAAATTTTCGCGAATCCAATACTTTCTCTAAATTACATATAGAAGAAAGTAATAATCAATCGTCCATATAATAGTTATATATGTATATCTATATCTATCTATATATATGTGTGTGTGTGTGTGTGTGTGTATATATATACATAGCTGTCAACTTTTAATCGAAAAAACTTTTCGATTTATGTACATAGCTGTCAATTTTTAATCAAGTAATTTTTAATCGGAAATTTTAAAATGATTTTTAGCAGTTCTTTGTGATTAAACATGACAATTGTTTTTGCAAAGATATATTGGTGTTAAAAAACCATACAAGAGGGCACCTATATACATATATATAGAGATAGAATGAGTCAAGTCGTAAGTTAATAAGCACACTGAAATTTGATGTTAATGTATTGCAGGAAATTAGATAACTACAGAGTTTTTATAGGTATAGATGTTGTAACGGCCCCTTAAATGTAAGAAATATGCCCCGAGCCATCACAGAATTGAACGATATTCAAATACATAGTATAATGAGTGAATATTACTGAAATGCAAGCTAACAAGAAATTGTCTGAATCTTACAAATTCCGTTGTCTAGGATTATTAGACTGATTTTCTTGCAGAAAATACACCAAAATAAGGCTGATTATTTATGTTCAAGGCGACGAAAAATTCAGCAGAGAAAAGCAGCAAAATGTTTAGTTGAAAAATTAATCTTCAAGGGAATCGAATTACATCTGCCAGATAACTTCAACAACTGAACTATCATTTTAGAGTTCTGAGATATAAACCACTAATTACTAAAGTTAATATTTTATGTGGAAACAGTTAGAAGATGAAGAGCCACCATGTAAATTGTTGGAGAGCCACTTTCTAAAATGTTGGTGATTTGTATTATACTCAGATGACCCGAATTTGCCCAGTTTTCCTTCAGTGGACGCACATGTCTGGCGAAGTCCTTAAATGGACTTCGCCAGAAATAGAATTCGATCAAAACCCATTTAGATTCAAAGGTCAATAATGATGTATTTTGTTATAATGCATTTTTTGATATTTCTTTGAATATTCTTGAATTCTTAAAACTCTTAATAAAACTTAAGAATTCTTGACTGAAACCTAAAAACAACTACTTTGACTGATGTTGTTTTATTTTTCAGCACTATAAACACAAGCTAATTAAATTCAAACTTTCACAGCATCAGTGCACTAGCCACTGAGCCACCAAAATATCAAGTTAGATACATAAGATAAAAACATCAGCAGTCGAATAGTTTCTGGCCGACAACATAATCATAAAAATCGTATAGTGGTCAAAATATATATATATTTTTTCTTAGTACAAAACGCCTAGACTATACTCATCAGAGAGCCCAATTTAAATAACTTGCAACATTAAAACCAATTACATCAAAATCCCAAAATTCACTGCATAACCTTTTAAAGTCCCTAAAAATAAATAAATAAATAAATAAATAAATAATAAAAAAACAGTTGGTGAATATACAAGAACCTACACAGCATTAATCCTGACAAAAAGATTTTTAATAAAAATTCAAAATTTTACTTTAAAAATTTACTTCTAAAATCATGAATTCTAAGTAGTAATATCTAATAACAGTCGCAAGCACACAGCTTTCCGAAAAACTACACAATCAACTGAAGCTACTGCAACCCAATCATGAGTCGTTGCCACAGTCTCAGATGAAAAACAAGACACTCATTCGCCAGTAAGTAACTGAAACTATTACCCTGGTCCCTCCTTGTTAAAATTTAAATATGCCCCTTTCAAAAATTACCCCAAACAAATTTTCTCACGACAAAGGTCACTTAAACCTTGCAAGCCCCCCAAAAGCTTGACCCTTGTACCCCCAGGGAAACACAAGCATTTTTATCTACAAAACAGTTAGCGATCCGCTTCTGACAACTGTAACCGTGAATAAGGGCTGCATCGAGAATGTACACCTGTGGCCTTCGACTCGGCGCTTCTTTTTTCGCCGATTGACAAACACCAGCTGTTGCACTGTCATTTACAGTGGATAAGAGAACATTATCTTCTTCGTAGAAACAGATTTGCAAATATTTTCGCAACCACATGGGTGAAGGAGAAAGAAGCAATTTTTTGTTGAAAAGAGATGCATATACGGCGTTTTTTCTAATCGGCTTAACATATCACAAAAGTATACACAAAGGGACATTAGACAAAGAATACCTCCCAAGGAACAAATATTTCTCTTTAACGTGCAATGCACGGAATTACTAGGCACTTTGAAACATAAATATAGTTAAGAAAATTTATCTTTTTTATTTTATTTTATTTTTTACAGAATAGAAATTTTATTTATTAAATATTAAAAATAAACAAACTGTTATGAATCGTCATACCAATTTTTTATCATGTTTTGAGAGCATCTGTGATAGGGAAAACTGAGGGCAATATTAATAGCGCAAAACACTTTGCTTTTTTAAACATTGTCTTGATGTGTTACGATATTTTCTGAAAGTTTACTTAAGAAAACATCCCTTTTGTTTATGGAGGATTGAACTCCATGACAACTTGTAAAAAACTCCAGAATTTCTCAGGTGAAATATGGGATTTTTTATTCACTGACATGAATCGAACATAACATGGCATTATTGGTCGCCCATATGACAAAAGATTCCGAAATCCAGCTTTCCAGTCGACAACTGTAAGAATTTTTCATGAAGAGTGAATGAAATCTCGATTTGGCCGAGATCATCAAACGCATTGAAATCATGATCTACCATATCAAGGTTTTAAAGAAAACTGCCAGTAAAATAATTAAATTGAATTTGTTATAAAATTTTATGTTGCAAATCGAAAAATATTTAGAAAATTTTGATTATGAGGGTGTCTTTCTCTGTATGTATGTGGTTACATTGTTAATTGTCATTTAGGCGATGCAGTTAAGAGAAATTCCGTCTCTTTTCATCTATCAGATAATGTTTTAACATTTTTAAATATCATTTAAAATAGGATAATAAAAATTTTACACGATCATAAGCCAACAAATCATGATATTGTGCAGACGTTTTTCCCCACCATAAAGAACTTCACAGAACAGCATACGTAACAACTGTGGTGTATTTCGCCATTGTATTCCTGTTTCAATCTATTGGTCTTGTGGTAAGTGACGTCACGTAAATGTACATGTACCTGTAAACTGTATTGTCCAATCAATGATCTGTTAATTCCCCTTTACTTTTATTAATGCTAAAACAGATCAGTCTTCAGTATGTAATCGTTTGTGTAACATGTGTATGTCAACTGTAATTGTCTTAGTCATCTATTAAATTCTATGCGTTAAAATGTAGAAGCCTCGTCATATCATAGTTATGGATTAATTATAAATCTTCTTCCTGCCCAAAAAATATTATAAAATGGCGACAAGGATTAAAGAAAAAGAAAAAAGCAAAAAAAGTTTTGCTCTTCAATATTTATGAATATCTACATGAAAATAATTAAAAATGCAATCTGCAGTTCTTCATAAAAAAGAGAACGGAATATGTTTTACATATCAGTTTATTCAAAATCTACCTCTTTCATAAAGAAAATTGATTATTCGAATGAAAAGTAAAACAATCGGAGACAGCAGCTGTGAGCCTTTGTCTACTGTCGGGATGGTGATAGGAAAGGCGCCATCGATAATTACTCATCTTTAATAGTCTGCGATATTTTTATTTTTTCGAGAAAGAGAGGGAAACAGGTATTTATACAATTATTTTATTTTTTTCTTTTCCGTTCTTTTATTTGATTGCATGTTTTTATTATTAAAAGTAGCATATTTTCATTAAAAATGTTTAAAAATGTTAAAGAATTCAATGATTCTATTAAGTCTTTTGACACTTATATCAGGAGATTGGAACAAAATTTTATATTGTTTGATATAAAGGATGAAAAAAAAAACTTAGTGCTTTCATTATTTTATCGGTTGGTTGGTTGGTGTCTTTTTATGGCGCAACGTCCCAGGAAGGACATACTGCGCCAAACAGAGATTATTTTATCGGACCGAAATTATATAATTTACTTACAAATTTATTGTTCCCAGATCTTCCTGAATCAAAAACTGAATTAGTAGATGACTTAACTAAACATCTGTGTAAGACCCCTAACAAAATTACTGAACGCATTAAATTTAGAAAATGTTTTCAGGGGGAAACCGAATCAGTTCAAGATTTCAGTGTTCGTTTGAAGAAATTTACAACACATTGCGGGTTTACAGGCGATTCGCTATCAGAAAATTTGTTAGAACAATTTTTACGCGGACTAAAAAATGAAACAATCCAAAGCAAATTAATGTCGCAGGTTCAAGATTTAACGTTTGAAAAAGCAGTAGAACAAGTCGTAACTATGCAAAGTACTGAAAATGACATGGTAGAATTACAAAATAAAAATTTGAATTTGAATAAAGTTTCTGTTAATGCTAGGAAAACGAAACAAAATTATTCTCAAAATAACGTAAGTAGTAAGCAAAATGTGAACAAAACTGCGAGTGCAAATAAAACTAAAACTTATTGTTATCGTTGTGGAAATAGCTCTCATTTAGCAAATGTTTGTAAATGTATTAATGCAATTTGCAATTTTTGTAAAAAATGTGGTCATTTGAGTAAGGTATGTCGAAACGCACAAAACAATGTTACTCAAAAGAAAAATGTAAACGTTCTTGATACTGTAGACATTACAATCTGAAGGCACTAAACCTATAAAAATGTGGGTTTTGATAGAAAATACTGCTAAAGCAGAAATGGAGCTCGATACAGGATCAGCGATTTCCCGCTGTACCGATAAATCGTTTTCGGAGATTATTTCCAGAACATAAAATGTTTCCTGCTGATGTACAATTAAAAGCAGCTACTGGAGAAATTTTCCAGCCCGAGGGATTTGTTAGAGTAAATGTAACTTACGAAAATAAAACTAGGAATGTTAAGTTATATTTAGTTAAAAAAGACAATTTTCCTTTATTGCTAGGTAGGGATTGGATAACTACATTTAATATATTCCCAAACAATTTACAAACTGTTCCGGTAAACAAAGTAAAAATCTCGGAAAATTTAAATAATTTACTGAATGAGTTTCCAGATTTGTTTACAAATAACGTAGGTGAAATTAAAAATGTTAAAGCTGAATTACATTTAGAGAAAGACTCATCACCAATATTTTGTAAATCGCGAACAGTTACGTATGCATTAAGGAATGCAGTAAATGAAGAATTAGAACGATTAGAAAATGAAGGGATAATAAAAGCTGTTAGTACTAGTAAATGGGCAACACCTATTATTCCAGTAGTAAAACCTAACGGAAAAATTCGTTTGTGCGGCGATTTTAAAGTCACGGTAAATAAATTTTTAAAGTTTGACAAATACCCGCTACCGAAAATTGAGGATATATTAGCAACTTTAGAGGGTGGATTACATTTTACAAAAATTGATTTGAATCAAGCATACTTGCATTTACTGGTAGAGGAAAATTCACAAGAATTACTTACAAATAACAATCCTAAAGGCTTATTTCAATTTACGCGATTACCATACGGAATTGCCAGTTCGCCAGCAATATGGCACAGAACTATGGAACAAATTTTAAAAGGTATAGAGGGTATTTCAGTTTTTATCGATGATATATGTATCTCAGGGGAAACTGATGAAATACATTTAGAGCGATTAAAACAAGTGCTAGAAAGGTTACGTGAATATAATCTTAAAATAAATAAGGAAAAATCTTTTTTCATGAATGATGAAATTACATGCTGCGGTTACAAAATTGATAAAAATGGCATACACAAAACGCAAGAAAAAAATTCTGCTATTTTAAATACTCCAACACCTAAAAACATAACTCAAATAAAAGCGTTCCTAGGATTAGTATCTTACTATTCTAGATTTGTTCCTAAATTATCTACGATTGCTTATCCTCTAAATGAATTATTACGTAAAAATGTAAATTTTCGGTGGACAAAAAATTGAGAGAATTCATTTAATGCAATTAAATAGGAAATTACTTCCGAAAGGATTCTCACCCACTTTAATCGTAAATTACCCTTAATTTTAGCCACTGATTCTTCTCCTTATGAAATTTCGGCAGTACTTTCGCATACAATGCCAGATAACTCCGAAAAACCCATAGCTTTTGCTTCTAGAACCTTGTCTTCTGCAGAAAAGCGGTTAGTCAGGTAGATAGAGAAGCGTTATCAATAATTTTTGGAGTAAAGAATTTTTTTCAATTTTTATATGGTAGGAGATTTACTCTGTATACTGATAGTAAACCCCTAGTTTCCATATTTTAACCCGTAAAAAGTATTCTGGTATTTTCGGCAGCTAGAATGCAAAGATATGCATTATACTTACAAACATTTACATATGATATTAAATATAAAAAATCTGCAGAGCACGGAAATGCCGATGCTCTATCACGTCTTCCATTACGTAGTGAAGATTTACTGCTGCCGTCGTCCGATTCGCTACAACCAGAAAAAGTGTCACCAACTTTATCGCCAAATTTATTTGGCAACACTGATGAATCCGATTGTATATTTATTCATCAAATTACTACATTACCTTTAACTACAAAAATGTTGTGTGCAAGTTCTAAAAAGGATCCAGTAATGAAAGAAATTTACCAACACTTAATATCAGGCACACAGATGCCAAATTACTTACTTTTCGGACATAAACAAGAAGATTTTTCATTACTAAATAACTGCATATTACAAGGAAATCGTGTTGTAATTCCGACTGTTCATAGACAAATAGTTTTACAAGATTTACATTTTGGCCATTTTGGCATAGTTAAAATGAAAGCACTAGCACGTAGTTTTGTATGGTGGCCAGGTATTGATAAAGACATTGAAGATTTAGCAAATAACTGTTCTGTTTGTGTTAAATTAAAACACAATCCTCCTAAAATGGATAATCATCACTGGGAATGGCTTACAACACCTTGGAACAGAATACATGTAGACTTTTTTGGTCCAGTTATGGGAAAAATGTTTTTAATCGTAGTAGATGCCCACAGTAAATGGACAGAAGTGTTCATTGTTCCTAATACTACTAGTGAGAACACTATAAACTGTCTTTCTTCTCTTTTTGCCAGATATGGCTATCCTGTGTCCCTTGTGTCTGATAATGGGCCACAATTCACTTCAGAACAGTTCGAACATTTTCTACAAACTAAAGACATAAAACATATCTTAACTGCACCATACCATCCCTCTACAAATGGTCAGGCAGAAATATATGTCCAAATAATTAAAAAAGGATTGAAATCCTTAAGTTCAGAACCCGGAAATCTCCAATTTAAGTTAAACGAATTTCTATTCCAATACAGAATAATGCCTCATATTACAACAGGGGAGAGTCCCGCATCATTATTTCTCAAAAGAAATGTAAGATGAAAATTAGATTTACTTGTACCAAATGTTAAAAATTATGTTGAAAACAAACAACATAAAAATGTTTTTAGCAAGAAAAAGATAAGAGAATTCCAAGTAAATCAAAAAGTTTCAGTACGCAATTACACACCAGGAGATAAATGGAAAATAGGTAAAGTAATTGCCAGAATAGGTAAATTACATTATAAAATTCAAGTAGGTGCATGTGTATGGAAAAGACACGTAGATCAACTGAAAAGTGTAGGTTCCAGAGTACAACTGGAGGAAACTACAAGTCCTGGTGAAATTGAAGAGAAGACCCTTGATGCAAACATTCCCATGGTTCCTGATAGCAAGAGTCCACACCTGCAAAGCGATGGAGAATCTAAGTCTGGTAGGAGGCCTGCCATTACACCAGATCCAGTGCCAACCGATCCTGCCATTACACCAGATCCAGTGCCAACCAATCCTTCCATTACACCAGATCCAGTGCCAACCGACAGTAGATTAGTGTCTACAAAGGCTGGAGAAATCGACTGTGATAAAAATATCAACAGTACTGTAAATAATAAAGAACTAAAACCTGAACATTCAAACTTTAAAAATACTAACTTATTTTTTTCTGAACAGGGTGTAAGAAGATCAACTAGAGTAAGAAAACCTCCCATCAGGTATGGTATGCGGAATTAAGGGGAGGAGAGTTGTGGTGTATTTCAAAATTGTATTCCTGTTTCAATCTATTGGTCTTGTGGTAAGTGACGTCACGTAAATTTACATGTACCTGTAAACTGTATTGTCCAATCAATGATCTGTTAAATCCCCTTTACTTTTATTAATGCTAAAACAGATCAGTCTTCAGTATGTAATCGTTTGTGTAACATGTGTATGTCAACTGTAATTGTCTTAGTCATCTATTAAATTCTATGTGTTAAAATGTAGAAGCCTCGTCTATTAGAATCTTGCAGTAGTGAAAAAGCGTTATAGGTGTTAAGTATGAACAGACGGCACTATATTTCATCACATGATTCTTGCCCTACTATCCCTCTATATAACATTGTACGATGATTGGTCGGTTTTTGTGAATGACAATGATACGTTGTAAAAAACCAGTTCTTCCTTGGCAATCGTCAAGCAACTTACTTAAAATGAAAGAAAGTACAAGCGACTGTACATGAAACTGAAATAATTTTTTATGCATAGTTTTTAATTATTTTTATCACAATTATTGTTTCAATATGATATTAGCTTTATATTTATGGATTTAAAAATCCCCTTAAAAAGATAATTATGTATCATGTACATGTATATTAACGGGATCCGGACATAATATCGCGGGACAAAATCTCACCGGACAAAATATCGCGTCAAAAAAATAGTATGATCTATTCGAAAATTTAATTTTGTGTCACGGGTGATCTCTGGCGGGGGTCACAGGGCCTTATAAATATTAATTAATTAATTAAAATAAATGAATACATAATTAAATAAATCATAGAGTTGAATTTCATTATTTTATCTATGTTATTTTAAAGTTATTTTATCTTTTGCTTTTCACTATTCAAAATACATTTTAAAAATCGTGTACGCCACAGCTGATATTAAAGCTGAACATTGTTCACAAACTTGAATTAAAAATTTTAAAATTAATGAGCACGATTGAATTCATTATGACTAATTTTGACAAAAGTTAATAAATATAGTCTTTAAACTATTTTAAGTAAAATATATAAATATTTTTGTTGTAGGTTTGCCAGAATGTCAGTGCTCTGACTAAGGTATGGGTCGTCATGAAATATTTACAACATTACTAATAATTACCAACTCAATTTTGCTTTGTATTCATTTACGTCGACGATATTTTGTCCTCGCGATATTTTGTCCCCAACCCATATTAACATATATTGTAAAATAATTCAATTAAATCTTACCTTTTTCGGGTCCTATTTTTAATTTCCATTCTCTTGTCAGTGTTGCCAAATTTAGGGATTTTTTATTCAGTATTCACCCATAAATTTTATCTGTAACGGTTGTCGAATCACTTTGAAGGTTATTCGTCCATTATTTATATCAAATATTACTTCTCAAAATTATTGGTGATAGATGAATAAAAGAGTCCCTAAATTTGGCAACAATGTTTAGTGCGCTTCAGAGCGTTAGGGCCGGCAAAGGGTTAAAATCACTTAACATCACACAAAAAAAGTAAAATAAAATAAAATAAAGAAAGGATTTATTTAAAAGTTTTTCGTTAAATGAATAATAGTTTTTCCTATTCATTTCTAGTTATTCGTGTTTTAAATTACCCATCTCTTTTAAATTTATCTAATCTTTTAAGAAATAATGCTTAAAATACGTTTACTGTAATGAAATTCAAATATTTTTTTAGGAATTATTTTTAATCGGTTTCATCGTAATAATTGTTTTAATGTATGGCTATGGTGCTACTTTTATGAATTTGAAAATTTCTTTAAACGGTAATTACGCTATTAAATCTTTAAAATGTGCTTAGATATTTTTCTTCGCTATATAATGAGATTAAGTTACATTTTAATGACCCAAATAATAATAATAATAATAATAATAATAATAATAAATCATATTTAGTAATAAATGTTATTTTTAATAAATTAAAGTTTATCGAACAAAAGAAAAGCAATACATGCGCATAAGTATTTATTTTGCAGTATGCATTCACTGAAAAATATAATTTAATGAGGCTGACATGCACATAAGAAAGATTTACTTTTTCGGTTGCGTTGCCTCTTAGATCGAACCAACTAATGAATTTTTAATGATGTGATTTAAATCTACTGAAAAGATTGAATTCCTGCTAAATGAAAGAGAAATAATTTATCATTTGATTACATATCCTTTCATAAATAAATTTCGGTAATTTTAAGGAGAAATCATAGCTAATTACATTAGCTATATATGATTTTTTACATATTAAAAATTATTCTCAAAAATATATTTCTAGTTGAATTTATTTGCATAATTTTTTATTAAAATGCATCGGATATTGATAAGTTTAATTTTTCAAATATACTTATTTTATTTAAAAATTATATTTTTATTAATCTATCTACTTTTATCAATACCAAAACATTTCTGCATTTACCTAAAACTGGGTCTTTGCATAGCTACCAACATTGCTGATTTTTAAATCAGATTTAAATAGCAGTATTTTTAAAAAGGAATCTGTCAGATATATTTTCGACGAATACATGAAATTAAATAAACTGAAAACATTAAAATCTTCACGGTATGAAATCACCGTTAAAAATAACGGAGACTTTGCACCTATATCTTTGTGTACAGTTATAAATTTTATTATTCGTTATGTTATTCGCATAAACGAAAAAAGAGATTTTCCCGCGCCGAAAACTTATATTTTGATATTTCTGAAATAAATGTGTCTTAAGTTGTTTTATTATATTTGAAGAACGTTTCAAGAAATAAAATAAAATATTTTGACTTACTTGTTTAATATATATTACTTCATTGATTTTAAATAGTGTTCTATATATCTGTACTGATAAGTATAAAGGATTTAAGTCCAAAAATGTCGATTTTGAGTTAAGTACACAGTCAGACCCAGAAAAAATTTCTCTATCGATTGGTATAAAGGATTTAAATCTATGTCATATAGTCTTTGAGAAAATACATTGGTAAAAAAAGATTCAAGTCAGAAATTTAGCATTAATCTTTGCATAAAATATATAATTCATTTTTTTCCTTTTATTAAATGAAGGTTGACAATCACTGAACGGTATAAAAGGTATAAATCAACATAATCCCTTTTTCCTAATCGATTCTTCTGATTTGTTTTTAGTTAGTTTAACTTTATTTTCGTCTCCTGAAAAATCAAGAATATGGACTTAAATCCTTTATACTTATCAGTACAGATATATATATATATATATATATATATAATTTTTATTTCGAAATCGTGTCTTCATTTAATTCAAAGGATCCAGTCGATTTTGATAACAATTTATTAACTAACATTAATTTAGTAATTGCAAACGTAAAATATTTTGGGCAAATTAATTCGCCAATATTTTTTATCTTTATTATAAATTACGAAAACGCTTTTCTAGTCTTAATTTTGATGTCATGTTTTGTCCTTTAGTTTTGAATTTTTTAATAAAATTGTTATATGTCTCAATGGTAATTAAAACCCTTTCAGCGTTAGCCGTTTTTCGGTATATCTGTTTAATGATTCATAAAATTAATACTATGCACAGTATAAATATGAAAATTTAATACAATACTCTATACATGTTTATTAATCTCATTTTCTCGAAAAAAGCAAGATATATTTCAAAATTTAGCCATACCAGCCTTTTGTTTTGACTATGCTTTACGGAAAAAGACGGGCTTAACGCTTATAGGGTTAAAATTATCAGCAAAGTGTTCAAAGATCAAAAGCTTTATGTAAAAATTTTAGTTTATGCTTTTAATTTATTATTTTTTGATTTTGTACGATCTTTATAAATTTTTAATGTTTTTAGTAATTCAGAATGTGGACATATTTATTGCGACTTTAAAGCATTTTAATGAATAAGCTTTAATATTTGAATAAAAAATTAAAATAAAAATATATCGAGAATAATAATGATCTTAAATACAAGACACTTTTTTAATTTGTTTAATAATTACTTTATTTGTTTATTGATTGATTTTTAAAGAAGTTTTTTATTGATATATAGAGAGATACATAGATAAATAGATAGGTAGGTATATATAAAAGAAGTTGCACCTATCATTTTAATCTCGCTATATTTATCGAATGTCATATCAATTAAATGTAATTTTCTTGCATGTGCTTTAAATCATTTTAAAAAATTTGAATTATTTTCAGTATTTTTTATAAGTAAAAAAAAAAAAAAAAAAAAAAAAAAAGTAAATAAGTTTATAATTTTATATTAATATTTTCTTCTCTCTCTTAAAACAATATTCATATTCATATGAATTACAACATTTTATTCATTTATTATTTTTTAAAAATGATTTTAATCTCCATACTATTGTATATTATATACTAATATATATTAATAATTATATATCATTATGTATTATATATTATTAAATTCATTTTTATCAAAAATTTTTGAATGAAAGGAATTCGAAAAGACATTAAGTACGAAATAAGAAGGTACAGAAGTTTAATAAATATTAGAGGAAAATTAGACTGACAAATAATTTTAAAATTTATTAGAGATAGTATAAGTATTAAGTTATTGTAAAATGTATAGAATTGAGAAAGAAAAAAGCCTTTACAATATTACTTTTCTGGTCATATGGTTTTATTTGTGGGCATGTGAAATGATTACCTAGAATTTTACGTGTCACATCATCATAAAAATCTTGCTTCGGCTCATGTATGTTCTTTGATCAAATTAGAGCTTGATGTTGTAAAATTTTATTCATACAATATCTTTTATTACTAGACTTGAAGGAATTCTGATAACGCAAATGAAAATCATAATTAAAGAAAATTAAAAAGAGTGAATATTATCACAATTTTTCTATTACGTTTCAAACTTTCTGAAACAAACTTGTAAAATTACAGTTTACGAGTACGTGTGCATAAAAAATAAATAAATAAATAAATGATAATAATAAATTTGAATAAAAAGATTTTCTGCAGTATTTGGTAATTAGAAAAAGTTAGAATATGAAATAATATTTTAAATATTTGTCGATTAACAAGGATAAGGATGCAGCGTAGATAAAACATTTATTTGAAATTTATTAAGATATAGTACAGTCGGGGGGGGGGGGGGAAGAAAGCGACATACGACGTTCCTTATTATTAATTTATGCAGAAAAATGTAATAAATAACATTCGACGGGGAATTGAGTGTACTTTTACAATATGGAGTGAATGTTTTCATTGTTGTTGCCTATATACTAAAACGCGTACCAACATTGATTTTTGCAATGGTAATGCCCTATTTACTGTCTCTTACCCATAAGGTAGAGAAAGTATTGTTTTGGGGTCAAATTTTCGAACGCGAGATTTTGTTATATTTACACGTTTTGAGGTGCCTTAAATACGAAAATCATGTTTTTAGCAAATGGTCTGTGTGTATGTCTGAGTGTCTGTATGTCTGTGTGTCTGTGTGTCTGTCTGTTATCAGCATATCTCAAAAACAAATTATGGCAGAAAGTTCAAAATTGGTATTCTAAATGTGTATCATATAGAGATGCTACAGAAAGCTTTTCGTTAAGACCAAGCAAATGGTTCGTGTACAGAGACAATCAAGAGAATTCTAATACAATACGTCTATGGGGGGGAAGTTGCAAGAAAGTAGAGTTTAACGTCTATAGACTGCACTAAACCAAATGAAACGAATATATATTTTTTGTAATAGAGATAGGTAACTGGAAAATTTTTTTTGTGTATGTAGGAGCATCGTCTCCCCCCCCCTGGGAGGGGGGATGTCCCACTCGAGGGGAGTAAATTTTCATGATGAATATCTTTTAAAAGAGCTCGCCAATACCTTTAAAACGAATGGTTGAACCATCGATCTGCGATAATATAAAGTTATCGATTTTTTTTTTACTTTTAACGAAAAAAAAACTTAGAAAAAAAAAATCGTCTTTTTTTTTTTTTTTTTTTTTTTTTTTTTTTTTTTTTTTTTAATATTTTGAGAATAAAATGGACTTTTTTTGGATATTTGGTGTTATACTACTTCTATAATATGGAAATCATCTGCCTTACCATAAAAGATAATTTTTTTAAATAATAGTTTTAATAAATTATTTTTTTAAAAGATAATTATTTTTTAATGACCGAATTAAATTCTATATAAATGTAGGTGCCTTAATGAAACGGGGGATTGAGGGGGGAGGTAGCCCCCCTCACACAGAACTAATTATCATATAAAACTCTTCAGAAGCCTAATATGAATTGTTTAACATATGTTTACATAACAGTACTCGTTATCTTACCTATTAATCTGCAACCTGTATTTATAGTATTAAATTTCAGGGTAAGAGAAAGTCGTGTGAATGACACATCAGATTATTTGGTTTTATATTTAAATTCCTGGAGTCGGAGAAATGTGAAAAGTATAGTGGTTGTATATTTCACTTATATTTTTATGCAGTTACAAGCGTTAAAATTTGAAGATGCTAATGTTAAGTTCATATTGTAAAGTTTTATTAATATCTGCACTAAAAGTAAGATAAAGAAATGAAAAGTAATATTTATATTCTTTTACAAGGCACAGTGAAGAAACCCAAACGAAATAGATGACAATTTTTGATTCAGAAGATTAAATTGAGGAAAATATTAATAAATATTCAAAAAACATTATGAATTATGGCTTACATTAATTTTTACATAAAATTAATGTCAATGCTTAAAAGTTTGAAGCTCATTTTATTTATTATTTTTCGAGATATAGTTATTTTTTTTCTCTCTTCATTCTGCTTAGCGGGCGTTCTCTTATAAACGTTTGCATCAGATGACGAAGAAATCCTTAAAATGTAGTAGATAAATTTAAAGAAAATACATTAACATTTTAAATATGGATAAAGCTATATACAACAACAACGTTAAACGCAAATATTGTCAAAGAATTATTTTTAAAACTCTGGTGAAAGGAAATGAGAATTCTTGATTAATTAAGTAAACAAGCCTGAAATTCTACTTTTTTCTTAACCAGCACAATAACGAAAAAGAAAAGTTTCATCTACCGCATAGATTGCTCATGATAAAATTTGAATCATTCAAATAGTAGTGCGTAAAATTAACCCTATAGACGTGGTTTACTGTTTTAATAAAAGAAAAGTAGGTGGACGTAAAAATTGTCAATTGAAAAAAAAAAAAAAAAAAAAAAAAAAAAAAAAAAAGAAGTGTTTTTGACAATAACTGGAATAAAGGTTGCAAACTTTTATAATTTAATCTGAAGACTCTTTAGAACCTCCATTTTTTCACACCATACATTTTATAGAGTAATTTTCAGGAATAAGTACCTACGACTGAATGAGAAGGAAATTACTCCAAAGATATAGTGGTGTGAAAAGAAAGCGGAGCTAATAATGCTTCGGAATAAATTATAAATTTTTTCAACTCTGCTGGATTCCAAGTAAGACTTGTTAAACAGCTCATGATGACAGTCAGAGTATAAAGTTTAATAAAACATTAACTTAGTTTAAATATTCTCTCTCTCTGTTTTTTTTTTTTTTTTTTTTTTTTTTTTTTTTTTTTTTGTTTGTTATTTTAAGCAGATTTTAGACTTAAAAAAATGATTTCATAAAAATAATTTAATTAAAAAACTATATTTTCCGAGAAATTACAAAACAAATCTGTTTAACTTCATGTAAATGTTAAAAGGTTACCTAACAATAATTTATATGAAAATATCTAAATTGTCCATTGCTGTTGTTTTAAATTATAATATTTGTTCATAATGTTTTTATTAATCATCATACAACAGTAGTATTGACATATGTTTTGTTTATGTATATGCATGTTATAGCTTTTTGTTAATTATTATCACTCGTACAACATAAAAAATCTGAAGTAACTCTACTCGACTTTCTGAACATTAAGTAATTAGCGGTTGTATAAATTAATTAAAGTAATAGAAATCGTTAAATAAGCAAAAGAGAAAATTATAATAGGGTGTATGAGTACTTTTCTTCATACACTATGTCATTTAATTTAACGCTATTGTGCTTTAAATAATTTGAACCCATAGATCATATTGAAAGAATTTCGTCGTGCCCCAGTAAAATTCTATAAGCGCTAGTAGACTCACCAAAATGTATAAAGTTCGTGTGATGGTTACCTATAACATGCATGTAAATTTTCAGATCAATTGGATGAGGCATTTAGATATTGCATTTTAAATAAATTGAGCCCATTAGCCACAATAATAAACTATTTTCTTTGTGTGCCTGTAAAAAAAATAATAAGAGTTAGAATCACCAAAATCTATATTGTTTGATCGATTGTGATCTGTAACTTATGCATGAATTTTCAGTTCATTCAAATAAGGAATTCAGACGCAATCGGACTTTAAATAATTTGATCTCATGAGCCATACAGAGCACCAATTATCCGAACACGTCGGGACAGACCCTAGTTCGGATAATTGGACAGACAATTTAAGTGATATTGTGACAATAGAGAAACCTTCACAATTTATGCAGGCTTAGGAGTAGCAGCACCAATCTGTGCTGGCATGTTTATTTATTTATTTATTTATTTATTTATTATTATTATTATTATTTTGTCTTTTTAATTTTTTTTTAACTCTAGAGATTATAATTTAATTTTAATTAGGGCAAAAAAGCTTTTGATTTTTGCTTGCTTCGAAGAAGACATTCTTTTCAATGCTGTTATATCTCGAATTCTTCTTAGAAATGTTAATTGAATAGGTTCTGCGTAGTTCTGCCGTTCAAACCATTTCATAGCTGTTTCCAAACATTCAAAGGCTTCGTTATGTGATGGACCTGGGTCATTTTAAAAGCATTCGTTTTCATTTTCTTCATTTTACTTTTCACCTTGAACCTCATCCACAATCTCATCACCATTTAAAATCTTATATCCAGGGTCAAGTACGTAACTATTTAACCACTCGTTAATTTAATTTTCTTCATAACTTAGGATTCTTCCCATCTCCTTTATTGTTTTACATTCCTCATTTTCTTTACTAGATTCTTCTAATACATTATCATTTTTTTCTTTATTTAAAATTGTATTCCAAGCCTTTTTTGATCTTGGGGATTTAACTAGATTCCAGGAATCAGCAGCCATAATGCAACAATCTTCCAAATCAACTTTCGTATGTTGGGAATCAGAATCTTCTGTTTCTTCTGTTAAAAGGAGCTTTCTGTTAAAAGGAGCTTAACATTTGCTTTTTGTAAAGTCGTTTGAATATCTCTATCACACTTTGATCCATGGGTCGGATTAGAGATGTTATATTAGGTGGTAAGAACTTTACCCGGAATTTTCCATTTTCACGTTCAAGGGTGTCTTCATACGGATGGGAAGGTGCACTATCGAGAAATAATAGCACTCTACCTGTTTTCTTCAAATTTTCTTGATGCTATTTTTTAGGAATGAAAGTGTTATCGTACCAATCAATAAAAATGTCCATATTCATTCAAGACTTTTTCTGAGAAGTATAAATAACTGGTAAAGTTTTCCAGTTTCTGAAGCATCGAGTCTTCTTTGCCTTTCCTATCACGAACAAGGACATTAGATGATTTCCTGTTGCATTTCCACACGTGAGAATCGTTATTCTTTCCTTATTTAATTTATTACCAGAAGCGTTTTTTTCGAATCCAGATGTTAATGTTTTTCGTGGTACAGATCTCAAAAAAAAAAAAAAAAAAAAAAAAAGTCTCAACTGCATTGTAAATGAATTCTTCTTTATATTTTTCGGCTTCAATAAATTCCGTAAATTCTTTTATGAATTTTGTAGCGGCCGCCGTAGGAGCAGAAAATTTTTCGCCAATAGTCCGATTCCTCGTATACCATGGCGTAACTTAAAATTTCGAAGCCACCCAGAACTTGCTTGAAATGTATTTTCTCCATTCAGCTTTCTATTGAAAACTAGTGCCTTCTCACATAATAGGTGTCCAGATATTGGATGACCGGATGAGCGTTTTTGTAAAAAAGACATGTACAGAGCTTTATGAACTTCATCATCGTAAGATCTTTTCATAGATTTTCGTTTTAAGCTTCTTTCTCACTTTCAAGTGCCGTTATACAGTTTATTATGGAATCTTGATTCTTTTTAATTTCTGATATCGTAGACTTTACTACACCATACGTCATTGCTAATTTTGTACCTGCTTCGCTATTTTTAAGCCTTTCCAATATCTTTACTATATCTCTCAATGACAGAACAATTAGTTTTCGCTTGACAGACATCTTATTTTCACCTTAGTTCTAAATGAAATGAACCAAACTGTTTCAGATCAAGAGTGCAGTTAGTCAACTCTTCCAAGAAACCTGTTTTTCAATAAGCTGGACTGGAGTGGCTTGTGGTGTCCTTTTTTTTTTGTAATTATTCTTTAATCTGTTACTTTTCCGGAAGCAACATACCTCAATAGTTAGATTAACGAGTATTGAAAATTTTCGAGTAAAAACGACTGATAAAATAGACGTTTCCTTCGACTGCTCACAACTCTCAATTGCTTAATACCATCCATCACTATAATCCCCCACGCCCTACGATTTTAAAGCATACGGCTATGCAGGGTTATTATGAGATAGAAAGAATTATGAAAAGGTCACTGCGAAGGTGACAAAAGAAGGATACAATGCGAAGGGAAGGTGATATGAGCAGGAATTTTGTGCTTTGAGCTTGATTATACACCCTTTCACCAAGCCTTTTATTCCTTTGTTACTGCTCCCAACGAATCACTTATCTGGGATTCGATTTCGTATGCTAAATTTGAAGAGTGGGTAGGGGGATTGAGAAAATATATGGTGTTTGGATAACTGGAAGTTCGGTTAGGATTTTTTTTTTTTTTTTTTTTTTTTTTTTTTTTGGCTGTTTTTTTTTTTTTTAGGCTGTTCGGATAGTTGGAGTTCGGATAATCGACAAATATTTTTTCTTTGTGTCCATGAAAAAACATTATAAATGCTAGACTCACCAAAATTAATAGGGTTCGTGCTATTGTGACCTATAATATACGTACCAAATTTCCGCTCATTCGAACAAAAACGTATAGACATTATCGTGTTCACTTATATACGTACACACATGCATCATCGTAAAAATTGTAAATATGAATTCAGATGACATCAAAACGTGCAGAAACACCAATATCACAAACTCAGATTTTTGACATGTTTACAATACTTTCCTCACTTTAGTGTTCGGAATGTAAAAATGTAATTTTTAATAAAGTGAAAGAAAATTTAAATTTTTATTGCTGATCAATATTGCCATGTTACAGACATTTTAATGAAAATATATCACGCAATTTCCAAACGGCATTGTCTGATGAATCTGAGGTGTAATCAGTGTTGCCAGATAGGAATTTCAAAATTTAACACGGCTAATTTTCCCCCCAAATGGCCTTTTCTTGAGGATTTTTCTCCAAGTGTGATTTTACATTGGGTTTGTGCTGATCATTACAGATAGTGCTGCCAGATTGTTTCTTTTTTATTATTCAATAGTCACCAATAAATTTGAGAAGTGATATTTGGTATATATAATAGATGATTAATCTACAAATTCATTAGACAACCGTCACAACTAATATTTAGTGGTGGATACTGATTAAAAAAAAGCCCCCAATCTGCCATTACTGGATAGAGAACACTTTAGGGCGAACATTTATGGCGTCACTAATTACCCTAAGAAGGGAAGTATGAATGAGAAAAATTCCGATTTAAACCAAATCAAGCTTCAATTAAAGAGCATGGTCGAAAACATAGGACAGCGTTCAAATTTCCTACAACAACTCCCCAGGGCGCAAGAAATGACCCTTAAACTTTTAGGTGCTTTTTATCAAAAACGAATTAAGAAGACTCCAGGTCGCAGAAGCGTGGTTCAGTGACATGGTCTTGGATTCGTGTTACGCAGTTCCTGCGTTCGAACCTCGACGGAGCACTTACCTTTATATGTTTTTCTTTCTTTCCCAAATATACATATACAGATATATATATATATATACTTTTTTTTAATAAAATAAATGAAAAATTTAAGGAAGATAATTATTAAATTAAATTTAAAAATATATTTAAATGTTTAATTAAATTATTAAAAATAATTTTTTTCAACTGAAAAAAATATTTTTAAGTTTTCTTTGTAATTTATATAAATGAAGAGTTTAAGAGAAAATAAATTTTATTTACACATTTTTTTCTTTCTTAAAGTTTCAGTTTAATTTTGTATTAGTATTTTACGTTAAAGCCGCTTGTGGCAAATGATGATTGTCTGCTTTTAATTTTGTTATTCTTCATGCATGAAAATAAATAGTTCTTCTATTAAATTATTAAAACATTTTATTTCAAGCGAATAAATGCATTTCATTTTTCTTTCTAACTTAAATAAATGAATAATGCAAAGAAAAATATTACTTTTATTTTTATTTTATTTTATTCTATTTAATTATTTATTTATTTAAATTCTCAATTAATATTTTTTGCCAACGCTGCTAAAGCGTTTATCGTCTGCTTTTAATTGAATTATTTTTCATGCAGAAAAATAAAGAACTTTTACTTATATAGTTGTTATTATTTTGTAGATCGAAACTTGCATGGATAATTTTGGAATTTAATTTTCAGAGCAAAAAACTTTTTTTTCGGTGTTTGTAAGCAAATACTTATTTTAAAGGGAAAAAAGAAAAAAAAAAAAAAAAAAGAAATGATTCATCCAGGATATATTTTAAAATGTTTAGAAGAATTGTTGAGGAAAAATTTCCTGAAGATCTGAAATTACCAAAAAAAAAAAAAAAAATTACAGAAAATGAAATGTCTGTTGCAAGTCAAATCTTTAGAGATATTTTGGCTTGTGTTCACGAAGATCTTCGATTTCGAAACTTTGGATTACCTTGAAGAGAGTGAAGAGGAAAATGATGATGAAAAAGATAGTGTTGATTAATGGCAGGAACCTTCTACTAGTAAACGACGGTGCTTAAGTGATATTCCAGAAGAATCCATGAAGAAAGCAGTGAAATTCTATAAAGAGAACAAAGAAAAATATGGAGAGTATCATTATACATTGCAAACATACCAACAAAAAGGAAGTAGATATTTAGAAAATCTCTATGAATTGCCTAGATGGGAGAAATTCATTGAAGAAAAGGGAAATACGAAGACAAAATCAGAATAAATCAAAACACATTTTAAAACAAACTTTGATTCTGCAAGAGCAAAATCTTTACCAGTTTATGCTATTGATTTATGACGATACGCAAGACAAAAGGCAAATTTAATCGGTTTACCAAACTTTAAAGCATCTCAATCATGGATCAATGGCTTTAAAAAGATGTATCGCATTTCATCACGCAAAAGTACAATAATAATTTCAGTCAGTAAGCGCTGAAAAAGGAAAAAAAAAAAAAAAAAAAAAAAAAAAAACGATGCAGAAAAACTTGATAAATTTCCGAAAATCAGTAAAAGAAAAAAACATTATTGAAACAAACCTTGAACCTTCACAACTTTTAAATTTTGATCATGTTGGCTGGCACAAGAAATTTCCAGAAATAGAACTTTGTCTTATATTGGAAGGGAAAAAAAACTGTAATAAAAGTTAATTCCGAATCCCACGCAACCCACTCTAATACAATTTATAAAGGAATATTTGTAGATGGTACCCTTTCTCCAAAATTATTAGTTTGTCTTCAAGAACCACCTGGAAATAAATTTGGTCCAAAAGTGCAACAAGAAATAGATATAATTATACAGTCTTGTCAAATTTATTTGTTATTTGCAGCAAATCAGGAAAGAGGACTGGAGATTTAACAAAATGTTGGGTGGATGATTGTTTTATTCCTGAAATTTGTAATATGGATAAGGATATCTTACTTCTTGATTCTTGGGAGCCTCATTGGAAGTCTTCAGTTTGAAAAAATATTTCAATGATAAAAAAAGAAATTTTGCGCATGAAAATTCCTGAGCGGACAACAGCTATTGCTCAACCACTCGACGTCGCATTCAACTTTTATTTTAAATATTTTATTAAACAACTGTCAAATTTTGTAAGCTTCGAGGAACTCCCAATTAAGTTAAGCACAAGGGTAAATTTTCTCAAAATGGTTTCACTAATTTATAACCAGTTTACATCTCCAAAATTTAAAAATCTTGTTATTTATGCATTTTACAAAGCTGGTTATCTCGAAGAAAAACCCACTAGTTTCCAAAATGTTCGCGATGGAACAAGATTGCAATGAAAATAATTGTGATAAATTTTCTTTTATACGTTGCGTTTATACATTGATCATTTTTTAATTTAATTTCTAATCATAGTCATTATTAACTTGACACCAAATTTGTAAATTTAAGCATATATATATATATATATTATATATATATATTTTTTTTTTCCATGAAGAGATAATTTTACCCTATATTCCTTAATAATACCTTTGTATAGAGTATATTTATTTTTAATTTCATAATTAAATTTTATATTTATTTTCCCTAAAATTATTCATTTATTTTAATATTTTGTTTTATTTCATTTATATATATTAATTAAAAAAAAAAAAAAAAAGAAACGAGCAGTCACCTGGGTTTGATCTCACTACCTACCGCACTCGAACCGCACTTAATCGGTGGTTCAGTTATAGAACACTCGACTACCACGCGAGTGATTCGATCTCGATTTTCGGCCAAAGCGCAATAAAAAAATTGTCTTGATTTCAAATGATGCAAAATATCAGGCTTACGTATTTTTTCAGTTAATTAAAACAATTTATCAAATAAGTTTAATATTTTAAGAAATATTTCTGAATGAAAGTGTTTTTTACATGTTTATCTATTTTGAAAGAAGTCAAATAAATTTAATTATTAATTGTTGTCAAAATAAGCTTAACTACATCGCTCGAAGGTCAAAGGTATTCTCAGTTTATACTTTCTTCTGATTTACTAGAATGAAACTTTCATCAACAAGTTATTCTTTGGATGCATAGCGATATCTAAAGCCATTTCTTTTTATTGGGAGGGAAGTTTTGTTACAGTTATATGCCCAAAAATTCGTTTGTATATTAAAAAACAAAATGTGATATAATTTAATATATTCTGTCTTTATTTATACATAAGTCAATTAATAAATTTATATTACATTATACCTGGGCATGTGTCCATACAAATGATAATTTACCGAAAATAATATTTACATTATTGTCTCAACTGAAAATATTAAATAAAATAGACTGATTATTCATTTAAAAAAAATTAAAATATATAAACAAAAATACACCATTTATACATTCTGAATTTTCTTTCTTTATTCGAAATGATAAATCAATACTCCTTTTCAATATTTCTTTCATTTCACAAATGGAATTTACAACATACATCGTCGATTGTATGAATGCGATGTCTGACATGGTTTTCGCATAGCATTATCAATAAAATAGTGGGGAGAATAAAACCGATAGAAAATGACATTTGCTTTTGAAAATTTGCTTGGCTTACTTTTATCGCCTGTAAGAGCACAAAACCAGAAATTTTGATAAAGTGTGAATACATTTGTCACATATTATGCAGTACAAAATTTTAATATTTTTCTGTACATAAAAAAAAAAGGCTTATTTTTTGAATATTGAAAATGAATATGTATCAAAATATTTTAATTTTCTTTTTACTTTTTTTTTCTTTTAAATGAAAATAATAAAAGGTAATTTAAATGAAAACAGTTTCAAATGTATTCTAAACAGCTTGGTTTTTAACGGTTAAAATGTTTCTGTTGATACAATTCAATCGTAAACTTTTAAATATTTCGCATTTCAGGAAATTTGATATCAGAATTAATAAAAATCATTTTATGTTTTATTTGAGGCTTTAAATATCGAAAAATATGTTAAGAGATATTATATTGCCTTTGCATAAATATTAATATTATTGAAGTTGTTGCATATGTTTTACTTGTAGTAAATTGTTATCTAATTCGGTTTTTTGAAGCAATCACTGTTTTACTGGGATAAGTAATAATGTAAATTTATCATATAAATAAAGGATGTGAGTTCATATAATGGTTTTTTGAACCTGAGAAATTTAAAGCTCCTATTTTATTATATGAATGGTAGATTACTGAAAATAAATAATTTTAAAAATATATTAATTTGTAAGTCATGGTTTACGGCATCCTGTTTATATCCCATTTTAAATACTGAACTCTTTAAGTATTACAATAACGACAACTTGAATAAGACTAAATTTCACTTTATTATGAACTTTAAATAGGGGTAAGGTAGGATTTACATATTCATAATTTAACTTTTATTAAATAGAACGCTAACAGATCTTAAACTTAAAGCATGAATAAACTACCTGCGAAAGACTCCATCCAAAAAAAGTACGCTTCCGTTTTTTTTTTTTTTTTTGAAATTTTTTTTCAAAGTATAAACTGGAGAAAAACTTTAATTCAATTATCTTAAAACATTTAACATAGGTAATAACATAATAATAACAAAATTCAACTTAACATCAAAACCTCACAATTTTCTCTAACGCTTCAAACCTTTCCCCTGGAATCTAAATTAAACTGACAGGCAACTTTCTCCAACACTAACCCAATTCCTTCATGCACAACCTTACACTTTATAGGAGCTAGTGCTGGGTGAAGTTGATTTTTCTTAATTCGATATATCGTTAGTCTAAACTACCGATATAAGGATATATCGATTTATACAGCGTTACCAATTGTAGGGTATAATCCCTACACGTAAGGGCTTTTAGCAGTTTTCTTTAGAATGTAGAGACGGTTTATAGTTAGTTTGTTGGGTTTAATGTCTCAGTAGTACAGCGTTACAATATAAAAAGTTTGGTGTTAGTTTGAACCAAAACTTGGTACTGAAGTAGCTGCAACCACCTCATGGTTTAACTTTTTACCATCATTTGTTAATTTTAGATAAACCAAATATTAGTATTATGAAAAAAAAGAAAGAAAAATCAAATTTTACCGAGACGGGGATTGAACTGGAGATCTTCTTGTCTCAAGTCAAACATCTGACACTGTGCCACGCTTTTTTGCCCACTTATTATATTTCGTTGATTTTCATAAAAGGGATTAAATTTTCTAGGGTCATATCTTAACCCATAAGTGAATTGTTGCTCAAAATTTACCATTTAGCCAATGTTTTCGACCTCTCTTTTAATTTAATCTTGGTTTGGTTTCAATAGGAATTTTACCGATTTATACTTCCCTTGTGAGTGGATGTATGGTAGCTCCAATTTTGGTGCAACTTAAATTCAATCGCAGGAAGTAGAAAACTTAAAAATGAGGTTGAGCCATATAATGGTATTGCTTATAACATTACTCCATATATAGTCGGATATAAAATTATTCGAGCGCTAGCAATATTTTCTATATAAAAAATGTACACTTAATACTGCTCTGTAAAATAAATACTTGTCAAATCATGTTCTTAGTCCGTCTAAGAAACAACCTTCTGATAAAGGTATAATGCTTTAATACTAATTATTATAAAATTATTCATTATTTTCTACAGTTCAAAATTTATACATCAGTATAATTAATATAGCGCAGTTTTGTTTTATCACAAATTATATTATATGGACTCGTGACGTGACATTTCATGAGTAACATTCAGAACATTTAAAACACCCAAATTTATTATTATTATTTTAACTAATTGATAAATTCAGAATTTTACTATTTCGTACTACTTTGTAATGCACTAAAATATTTATATGCCCCACTTACATGCGAATAAATTGCAAAATTGCTAGTATCAGCAGAAAATTGCTAATTAAGAGAAGCGCTTCACACATGTTATTAAATTTCTAGTGCCTTGAATCTCCTAATAAATATAATTCTTAATTAAAATTTTCTAAAATACAATTCTTTTTAAAAAGTTTACGAGATTTACTTTTTTTATTGAAATTTTAAAATTTTTACTTATTTTAGATTAAATTACATGAAATATTACAAAAGACAAAAAGACTTAAATAGCTAACTCAGTATAGGGAAATAAATTTGATAGAAAGAACAATTTGGTGCATTTGAAGAGGAAAAAAAATCAATTTTCAGAGCATTTAAAATTATTTTTAAATATTCATACTGTTCGAAATACCCATACCTTCGAGTACGCATACCCTTTAAATACGCATACCTTCCAAATAAATAAAAATTAGATATTAAAATAATCATATCTAAAATAACGCCGTTGTTTGAATTAATTTATTTTTGACAATATGACAATGTCGTATTCTGTACTAATATTAATGAATTTAATGAAGAAATATTATTAATTACATAAAATATTAATAAAGAATGGTTAATTCACTTATCTAATAGACATAAACTGGGATTTCTTATTTATAAATTATAGGAACTGGAAAAAAAAAAAAAAAAAAAAAAAAAAAAATAGCAGAAGAAAATACTAATATTGACAAAATAAATCTCTTGTACTCAAACGAATTTTGAATGAATGAATAATCCCATTTCATCTACCCAAACTTAACCGGAATGCTTGTATCAGAAATCAGAATCGGTTTTCATTTTGCTTCTGCACATTCGTTAAAACCGCAATCATGGCTCATCGAAAGAATACATCTTTTAAACCGATATTCACTTTTTCCCAGTGTGCCTGCGTAACCCTAAATCGAAACGACATTTCGAATGAATATTAGTTGCTTGATTTTTTGCGGTTTTATTCAGTCAAGATTTTTATGATTTAATTGTCTATGAGTGCGCATGTTTCACTAAATCGTTATCCCGTTGAATGAATATGAATCTGGCATTATTCCAGCATAGAATCGGTTTAGTCTGGAATCAGATTTTCCCCTGCTCTGATGTTTCTGCATCGATATTTTACGGAAGATGAAATTTTTAAATCGGCAAAACGATATTAGCGTTAAATCGATATTTTATTTTACATCGATATAAAGCCCAGTCCTATACGAAACCATTGCCAGATAACACTAGATAAACTGGTAACTTTATCTCTTCCAATCTAACTCTCTATGGAAAACTCAGCGCGATTTCGAGCCCTTGAAACCGGAAGAGATCACGCGTGGCCTCACTTCTGACAAATTACAATTGAAATGTTCAGTTTAACTGCTATGAAACATGACATGGCCTTTTTTTTTTTTTTTTTCAGGGGGGGGGGGAGTAAATAAATTTTCCGGAGGAGGGGCCTAGCATACCTAGAATCGCACGACACTTTTCCTAGAGCGGTGAGCGGATCATCGTCACTGTCAAAATATGAAATTTCACATAGCACTTTCAATACAGAAATATACGTTTGTTCACACGTATAATATTTTTGCATTTGATTATTTTAAAATGTAAGTGTTTTAAGTTTTCATCAATCTTAATATATATAAATCTCGTGTCACAATGTTTGTCCTCAATGGACTCCTAAACCACTTAACCGATTATAATAAAATTCGCACACCATGTGCAGTTCGATCCAACTTGAGAGATAGGATAGTTTAAATCTCAAATTATAGTCGCAATTTTAATTTATTGCTAATTATTTGTCTGTTATTATTTGACAGTCACAATTATCTGTTAACTCCAAATGATTCTAACAGATGTCGATACCTTTCGACTGGGTTGAAATGAAAGCTGAAATATATTTGGTGCTGCCATCTACACAAAGAATCTTCAACTTTTTAACCTATTAATAAATTTCGTATAATTCAATTATTTCCACTTTTTAAATTTTTGGTGTTAGCATAGCCGGCCACGTGTTACTTAGACTGAAGTGTAAATTGAATTCATATTATAATGAAGATAATACAGTGAAATTAATCCTGTTTTTTACTTATTTGTGCTTCATTGATCAAAACTTTATAATTTAATCTGTATATATATATAAATTACGTGTCACGATGTTTGTCCGGGGTAAACTCCTAAACTAAGGAACTGATTTTGATGAAATTTTGCACACTGTGTGCAGTTTGATCCAACTTGAGAGATAGGATAGTTTTTATCTCAATTTATTGTCACAATATTGTTTTATTGCAATTATTTGTTAATTATAGACCTTTATTAAAGTTGCTCCAAAATATCTGTGAGTTCCATTAATTTAATTGTTGCCAAAAAAAAAAAAAAAAAAATACGAGTTCATTTTCTTTCGACATAAAAATAAATACATTTAATCAAACGTGAACGTTAAAAAATTATAAAAAGTTAAATTATGCATCTCACGAAAATTGACGTCATAATCAATTTAAAGATTTTATACACATTGATAAAGTGCTAATGTAGTTCTATCATAGATATAGTAATATATATATAGATCTCTCATCCCCATGTTATCGTAGAAAGATTTTTGATGCCGAAAAAAGATAAAAAATAAAAGCTTTGGAAACAGCCATTAAGTGGTATTGAAAAAAAAAAAAAAGAAAAAAAAGAAAAAAAAAAGAAAGAAAGAAATATGAATTTGAAACTGTATCTGGAGTCTTCCATTCCCCTTTAGCAAATAAATTATTCATAAATTTTATTTGCTAAAATATTAGTATGTATTCCCGTGTGTATTCACTCGGGGAAAGACGGCCATATTTTGGTAAAAACGTCGTCTTTTCCCAAATGAAAAGGAATAACTTTTTTCTCCCCAATGATCACTCTATTCTATATATGCTATACTATATCTATGAGTTCTATACGCAAGCGAAGTGTGACTCACTGACCGTCTGTGCAGCCAAGAAAAAGATTTCCTATGTTAATTGCCCACTGGATTTTTTGTAAGAAATTATTAAAAATCGAGGAAATTTATTTCCCGATTTTAATCCTTATATTTGGGTATAGATATGTATTAGTTATCGCGGGTGTTAGATTGAATTATTTTGCTGTCAAATTGACAAAATTTTAATTTTAAATTTTTAAACTCTGTCGCCCTTGGCTTTTTTTATTATTATTATTATTATTTGGCGATCAAAAGCGTAACACGAAAATATACATGCCAGATGTATGCATTGTACGAAATGTAATATGTATTATTCATTGTACGTATGTATGACATGTAATATGTATTGTACGAAATATTGTTTCATATTATTCATTACTCTTTTAATATAAGTTGTTAAAATAACCATGATTTTTGAAAGGAATTGAATATTTTCGCCAGATAATTTGGCGATATTCTTTTTTTTTCGCCAAGGATGACAGAAATGAAATCTATTCCGCTGCAAAATATTAGTATCTTACATCAGATATTTTATTTAGACATTTGAAAACAAATTTGGCTTCAAACTATGATAGAATATTTATCATTTTCCTTTTAATTTGTATATTATTAGTATATTAAAATTTAAAAGCATGGTATATAAAAAGTTTTTTTTTTTTTTTTTTTTTTAAATCTTATAATTATTCTTATCTTAATCCTCAATGTTTCCCATCTTTATTGACTTGAATTTACTATTAAAATTTTAACATACTCAAAAACTTCTCATCACTTCGTTAAAATACACTAAACTTTTCCAAAATATTTTTGTATTTAAAATGATACATGTATTTACTTTAAATGTCCAATATTTCATAAGATTTCCAATTTTAAAGTTTTAAAATATTTATCAAATTTACTTATTTTTCTGGTTTAGCCTTATTGTTTTCCCTTTTATAACTACAGCTGTTGCCCTCTTTAAAATATTTAAAATGATGAGGTCATTTAATAGTAAAATTATCCATTATAGCATATATTATATTTCACTCCTCCATAAAAATTGATTTTAAAATCGTCTGTTTCTTTTATACTTTTATTTTAATAGAATTTTAATAGAATTTAATTTATATATTAGTCATTTTAGCAATTTTATCCAAAGTAGCATTAGAAATAATATATATCACTTCTCCATTAAAATTTATAGGACCCTACAATAAAATTAATTTGTGCTTAATATCAACACTACGAAAATTTTTATCAATCGCTTCCAAATTTTGACCTAAGTTTCAAATCTCAACCCTGTGGGTTTTTACATCGGCTACAACGTTTTCGTCTTTGTTCGTAAATAATAATTTAACTGTACTAAATAGTTTGCAGCCGTATAATTCAACGTATAACTTAGTCACAGCAACGCGTGGCCGGGTCTGCTAGTATTATTTGTATTACTTTAGCAAATATTCCTTCCGTAGGAACCTAAAGATTCTCAATTTTACTTTTTTGGCAAAAATTCCCTCATTTTTAAAGACTTACATTTTTTATATGAACACCAGGGCGCAGCACTTTTATCTTTATAAATAATTTACATCACAATGTACTACATAATGCATTTCAAATAGAAGATTTTGTGTATCTAAGAATATCTTTACATCCGCTACCATCTTGTAGTTGTTAAATAACTGTCCTCTGGATGGTTTTAGGAGAGTGTTAGGACTTATATGATCATCTTAAAGTTGCTTTCTGGATAACGAAAGGTAACTTAAGACTTCTTAGAATTTCTTAAACCATACTTCTGGACAACTGCATGATGATATTTCTTAATATATAAATTTATTTATTGATATAAGTACATCAATTTCATTTGATTACACACACCTACCTCTCTATATAAAGCATACTCTCTAATAGACTGAAAAACCGCTGGACAGATTTATGCGCGATATTTTAAAAAAATAATTAGCAGAAAGGAAGTTAAAAACTTAAAAAAAAAAAAAAAGGTTTTATGGCGCCTTCTATATTTAAATAACACATTTACTCTTTGTATTCATACTAATATTCATGGCTCAGAATCGTAAATATTGCCATGTAGTTATCATTTTTTATTTGAAATGGTTGGAAATAATCCATGCATTCTGAATGGACGATTTCACTTATATTATTTCAATTAGTTAAAAGAATATTAACTAAAAACCACATAATAGCTTATTTGGAACTCCAAAATATTTATTATAAAGCTTTTGCCAAAATAATAATAATAATCCACGACCATTTTTTGTTGTCTTTATTTACATAAACAGAAATATATTTACATGTGCAATAAAACTGAAATAGAACTTTCCGAAAAATTAAAAGTAAACCTGCTAAAATATTCTGTTATATATAAAACACAAGTTTGTAATTGTGTTCACTATAGTCCAAATGGGAATGAAAAATGTTGCAGTTCGCATAGATTGGAAACACTTTCCAAATGTGCTGTTGAATCGTTGAGCCTACTACGTATTTATTTCCATGATGACGCTCTGAATACTTTTTGTTTCAAGGAAGGAATCTTGCCAAAATGATTCTAATACTTTTTTATTTGTTTCAAGGAAAAAACATGTAATTGATTCTTTTTCTGTAGGGTGGATTATTTCCAGATATGCAGAGGAAGACAGTGGTTCTCTAGAAAGTTTCTGCCGCATTTTGCAGCAGGCTAATTGAGGGTAAATAGTGAATGCTAATTTTTCTAAAGGTGAGGACAAGTCAATCTGCTTTAAATTCACAATACATCCTTAAAGTTAAGTTTTCCTTAAATTTCATAAATCCATTACCGTGTGAACACAATTTTTGCATGTTCTAAAATCGGCGGAGTAAGGACTAATAAAGAACTCGAATGTTTTAGAAGATAAGTTTAAATTCAATCTTTTCTAAATTTTCAGATCTTTTTTAAATCTTTCACCAATGATCCTGAACCCTAAACATTCATGAAAATCGTTAGAATGGTTTCCGAAAAACAACTCATATATATATATATATATATATATATATATATACGTTATTAATTCGTTTGATACAAGTGAGCCTTTCCGATAAACAACCCTTTCTCTCTCTCTCTCTCTCTCTATATATATATATATATATATATATATATATACATATATGTATTATATGTATATATATATAATAAGACACGTTATTAACGCGTTTGATACAAGCTAAGGATTTGCCATGCATAACGTCTCTGTAAATCCTCTAATATAATGCACTGAATTTAAATTATAAGAGAAGAGTTTATATGGCAATTACACGCACTCTTAAAAAAAAAATAAATAAAGTAAACAAATAAAAAAAAAAATAAACAATAAATTATTCTACATGTAATGTGTACCGAAAAGGTTTTTGAAATTTAAATTAATAATTCCGATTGTAATGATCGTTTCTCTAATGACATTATATTTATTCTTTATGAAGAAAAAATTTTAAATGATAATCTTTATATATTAAGTATCAAAAATATGCTTTCATAATGAGATAGAATATTATATTTTGGAATGAGATTGAATAACATTTTTAAGACACATGTGTAAAGGTTAAGGATTTTAATAATGTTTGTTTTTATGTTTTCTTGAAATTATATTTTAAATTAGAAAAATGAAACAAAAAATATATACTTTAATTTGCCTTTCGTTTTTTTCATTAAGAAAAAAAAGTAGTCAAGTGAAGATGAAATATATAAAATCAGGGGCATTTTTAATTTTTTTTACATTTCAAGAACGGCTTCTCATCAACATTACATCCCCATTGTATTCCACCCACATGATTGGTATCGGCTTGTTCGGTCTACAGAGAAGAAAAATCAATTCACTGTTAGAGAGATGATTCAAGATGATTTTTTTTATTTTGCACTACTGTCAATAAGTACTTTCGTTGTGAGGAAGAATAATGTTGATGGGGAGCCGTTCAAGTGGCAAGAGATACAATGGTTGGTATTGCCAGGAAGGAGGTCAGATATTTTATAGGTACAGTCTACTTGAAGGCACTTTAAAAAATCAGCGAGGCAAAACAAATCTCCGAATTACCCAGATTCAAAAACAGTATAACAAATCTGTTCCAATCTCAGTGCAGAAGAAGAGAGATCAACTTGCTTTGCTCCCTCTTGTGCCTCCAGTATTCCATGACTTCTACAAAACTTTACGAACGTCAGCTGGCACAGAGAACAATGACCCTGACTTAGAATTTAGTGATACTGATGAACATGACCATTAATGACCATGACCCATGATTCAGTGGAAGGAAACACGAATATAATATTGTGATGGTCAATATTCTAATTATCCTAATGCTTTGTATTTTGAGCACTGTTAAAAACGTTTTCTTAAAAATGAGCTAAATTGTCTCAAAATAGCTCCGAAACAATATATACTTAAATTTAAAAGTATATATAAGAATTTTTTAGTATATTGGCATGTCAAATATGTGGATATTGGGATTCTTATTGGTCAATCCTATTTTTGTGTAAATATACTCAAAAATGAGTACATGGTTTTCAAATTTAAGAATATATTATTTCGGAGCTATTTTGAGACATTTTTAATGAACTATTTTTACAGTGTGTTTTAATTTTAGTGTTTTGCTTGTGGATTATTAATGACGTATTTTGTTGCCATTTAATAGGGTGATACATAATTTTGTTTTTTATCTATTATTTTGCTTTTCAATCTATTATTATTTTTATTATTTGTTTATAATTATAATAATTATTATTATTAACTATTTTCAGCTACAGTATATCGTTTATTATGATTTATATTCTTCTAATCTTAAAATGTTTTATAACACAAAGGACAATGAAATTATATAACAACAGCTTATAGAGGTAAAATACAAAAATATCTAATCATTTTTTAAACTGATTTACCTCTCAATCAGTTTAGCTTGATGTTGAATAGATACAAGTACACTCTAACAACCCTTCCATATGTGGCCTTAAGGTGAAGCTTAGATAGCAGTACATTTTGAATGTCAAAATGATATCCGAGAATGCGTTGTGAAATGCCCCCCCCCCCCCCAAAAAAAAAAAAAAAAAAAAAAAAAATCATTTAAATAAATTTGTTAAACCTGAAAGGGAAGACAAAATTATTATTATTAAATTAGATCAATCCAATCTATTTAATTTATTTCTTTATTAAGAATCATCAATTAAGATTTCACATAGTTTATAATAAAAGACTGATCTATCATAAATTCAAGAGATGAGTACAGAGATTTAGGGATAGATATGTTTCTCCAAATATAAACACATTTTACTATTTTAATTTGACTGACTAATCAAATAAATTTAAGTATGCTTTCTTACCGTCACCAGGTTATGGGGGAGGCAGGCACAAACTTTGTATAAGATGCAAACACAGGACCGATGCGACATAGTAATACTCTTGCAGGCACAGTGTAGCACAATCACACAAGATTTGAAAATCGAGTACTTAATTTTTTTTTAGTTATTAATTGTTATTAATTGAGGCCAAAGCTGGGCCCTCTGCAGAAATACAATACTCATAGCTTTAAGAGCAGTAAAATTGGCCATTCTGCAAGCATAGGCAAAAGACTAGCAGGGAGAGAAAACAATCATCTCCAGAAAAATTCGAGACCATCTGTGAGAGAGTTTTTCTTATTTATTTTTTTTCTCTCTTGGGGCCCTCTCATTATCATTTTTGTGGGAGGTCTCGTTTTTTAAATTTTTTATTGGGTTTCTTTACTTTGTTGGATCCTTCTGCTTTTTTTAATGGGATTTTCTTCTCCAATTCTCTTGCTTCCAGATCTCATGGTATATTTCTCCTTATTCAGTGGCGGGAGCCAGAGATTCCATCTGTGTGGTCATTGAGTGCTAGTCGTAAACAGGGTCGTAAATCGGTTGTGAATCAGTAATATACATTTTATGGCTTTTCTTTTGTATGAATACCTTTTGTGATTTCTTCTTTTTCTTAAAAAAAAAAAAAAAAAAAAAAAAAAAACGGCTGCACTCTGTCCAGCACTTGAATAGTATTGTACATCAGATAATTTTTTATTTGGTATATGTTATCAAGTGCATATTATCTTTATTTAATTACTTCATAGACATTGAAGGTTTTTGAGCATTAATTTTCAATAATTGTGTAATAATTCCTATCTTTAATATGATAGTCTATAATATTGTATTCAATTCCTTGTTTGAGGCAATAAATTCTTTCAATAATATTGATCGTTTATAATTCACTAACTTGGATTTATCATGGATTAACCCCTTACCTAATAACCTTTCATTAATCTTAGATTTCTAAGATGAAAGCATTTGGTAATCCTGCACCATTTTGTTCATGTATCTCATTAAAGTCATGATTCAATATGTTGAGGAAGTTAGAATTGATAAGCCCTTATTTTTATTAGGTTTAAAATATTTTAAACATCCCCTGAGGTCATAAATCCAGTATTTCTTAATGCTGCAGCCAAGTATTTATACTGTCAGCATAATCATATTGTTAAATGAATGTACAAGTCAAAGTGGTAAAAAAGAGTTAAGTCCTGGGTTGAGTGATACAAAGGATTTAAGTCCTGCAGGTATTTTTTCAAAACTATATAAATCTGTTAAAAATAAACAAACTTCAAAATTAAATGTATGTAGTTTATTCACAATATTGTATAGCATTATAATATCCTGGTTAAAACTGTATTGAACGCATAAGTTTTTATACAGAAATTTTTTAACTTTATTTTTCGTCTCCTGAAAAATCAAGAACATGGACTTAAATCCTTTATACTTATCTGTACAGATATATTGAGTCATAATTTTCTGCGTATTTTTCACGATGAATAACAATAAAATAGTACCTGTGCTATGTTTGAAAAGGTTTTTAATATATATATATATATATATATATATATATATATATATATATATATATATATATTGTGGTAGCCTTATTCTAGAGCTGCCATTAACATATCGAAAAAACATTACTATCGAGGAATGTTGTGATAAGATAAGGGTGTTACAAACAATGCTAAAAAACAAGTTAAAATGTTGAAAGCTTTGTTTTTGGCAATATACTTCAAATAATATACTGTTTTACTAAAATTAAATTTAGAAATTTTGTCCTTTATTAAAAATAAATAAATAAATAAAATCAATATCTTATATTCTTTAAAAAAAATCTCAAGAAATTTACTTTTATTTCTAGTATCCAGCATTATATATTAAATTAATTTTATATTTATCTCATGTTTTTTATTATCTCACATTCGTACAATTTTTAATCGAAGAAAAACCTAAATAAATATACACTTATTTATTTGATAACAATTTCAACCGCAATGCGTTTGGCTACGCATTTCTCCTTAACGCTGCTTTTTAATTAATTTAACACGTTTCATCAATTCAAAGGTCATTTCTAACATTTTCAATTAACTAATTAAGTAAACGAAAGAACTGACAGCAAATATATATTTTTAGTGAATGTTATAAATATTTGAATAAGATTTTGTGAATTTAATTTAGATAATGAATGATGGAAAAAGAATCAAATGAACTTTTTCAAAACACATTTGGAGACTTGAACATGGATATTTTATATTATGCTTCCTTTAAATCACATAATCATTAACTAGTGGATCTGCAGATCAAAAGGCTCAATATCTTATTTTCAACATTCATCAATATTCAACAGCCCATTTTTATTTATTCCATATTATATATATATATATATATATATATATATTACATATATGTGAATGACAAGCTACATAAAAAGATGCGTTCGACCCCTTCAACACCTCGCTATTTCTCTCTGTTTATATCTATTTATATCTATATGTATATGTATATATTTTCTTAATAACTAGAGGCTTCTATGTACCAAATTTCGTGCAAAATGATTACATAACATATCGAAATTATTTTCTGTAACCCTGTAAACTAATTACCAATTCTATGCCCACACTTTTCCACAGAAAAACATCCTAATAATAGAATTTTTTTTTTTCCGACTGAGTGAAAATAATGCCTGGACCAGGACTCGAACCCCGGATCTTTCACTTACAAGGTCAAGGCTCTACCAATTGAGCTATCCAGGCCGACACCCCGGTCAGCATTACTCACTCAGACAACCTTTAGGCAGAAACATCTCTGGTCTATCATGTAGATAGCTCACAGAAAATAAGCCGCAGGAAATGGAAAATATCATTAGATAATGGGAGAAAGAAATACAATTTTTTAAAATAAATATGATTTTCTTCCACAGTTGATTGTGTGATTTTAATAAAAATTGTATTCTAATAATATTTCATTATATTTAATGTGGTGTAACCATGTTAAAATTCACTTTTAAGACATACTGTCTATAGGATGTAATGGAACGGAATTGTTTTTAGTGTCCCTAAAAAGGAGCCACAGTTTTTATATACACAAATAAAACGAATGCACCTACTTAATTGTAACTTTATAATATACGCTATAAAAAAAAAAAAAAAAAAAAAAAAAAAAAAAAAGTGACGCACAAGAAGGAGTAATGCAAACTGGACACAAATTGACATACATGCAGGTTTTGATTGAATCAAGCACCAGTTCATCATTATCATACATCCTACGTACAACTGATACTTCAGTAAATTCAAATACCCTTAATAAGCGGTTCAGTGGGGTTGAACTCAGTCCCCGGATCTCCCTTCCACTGAGGGCGTTTGGAGCATCATAAAAAGGGTCCTACAACCAGCTCGGGATTTTACCAATCTAACGCAACAATTGTTCAGAATTTGGCACGATACTTCACAGGAGCACATCTGCCAATTCTATCAGTTAATACCAAGCCGCATAAGTGTGTACATAAGGGCCAGAAGTGGACCAACGCGTTATTGTCTTGTTTAATTTGTGAGGCCCTTTCTCTTGATTAAATCATTCAAATTTTCTGAAACTGTAATCAAACGTTTTTCTCCACAGGTGCATCACATCTACCAATTTTTGTCCCATTCGAATCACCCATTCCACTCCGTCTACCAATTTTTGTCCCCACTTCTTCTTGGTGCGTCGTTTTTTTTTATGTTATAGAGTGTATTTCAGCCTAATTTGATATCATTGCGATAATTACAAAATGTCATCAGAATTCTTTTGTGTGGTCCTGTAAATTAATTTAGTCTCTCTCTCTCTCTCTCTCTTTATATATATATATATATTAGGACAGGGAGAAAACATGGTTTAAAGCATTTTTATATTTTACGTTGGTTCCATTATATTGAAAGTAGCATAAAATGCTCTAATGTCACGAAATGTTTTTGTGCGTCTCTGTAAACGAACCATAAACATTGAATGCACTAGTAAAAACAATTCAACGTATTCTATGTCTTTCATGAGCAACTGTTCAAAATTTGACAAAATTTGTGTGATTACGTGACATTATCGGAAGATTTCTGCAAGGTCCTGTATGTTAATTATAAAGCCAAAGCATACATATTTTCTACAGAAAACATGAGTTTAAGCATTCCAATAATGCACGCAACGTTCAATTTCTTGAGTGAAGAGTACGGACGAAATTCACACCATAGGTCGTAATATAAAAAAAAAAAAGTGTCCTTGTGCACTATCCATAAATATTATAGACATAAAAATATATACATAATGCTATTTCTATATATATAATAATGCTATTTCTATACTGAGCCTGAACGTGCTTACCAATTTGTAAGTCAGTAGGGGGGGGGGGTTGCAACCGATATTTAGGTACATACAAATTCTGTCCATAGGACATAATAATAATAAGAAAAAAATTATGTGTCCCTGTACACGAAGTACAGAATACACATCCAAAACTATACCGGCTCATGAACATGTGTACCAAATTACAAGTCAATAGGATGATTTTTGTGGCCGTTATCGCGAGAGAGACAAACACACAAACAGACGGAAACAAAAACCTATATGCGTCTTCATATGTAAGCCTCCACTGACATTTCGGCAATCAAGTAAAAGAAATGAAAACAATTGCCTTGCATATATTACATGCAATTGGTGCTTCAGAAAGGACCTCCCAAATTTGAAATGATATAATATTTAAACTTTTGTAGACAGAAATATAAAACGAGTGGTGTGTTTGATAGGCAGGTTTCGAGTTTTAAATACACTGGATTGCAAAATGAGTTACAAGATTCGACAAAAAAAAAAGCATTACAATCTTAGTGCAAGCACCTTTCATATAATGAGTCAAATAGTTTGCGTAATATGAATTAAATTACATCACAAGTGATTTGCTAGGGGAACAGCGATTAACAATAACATGATGCAAGCAATTGGGGAAATTCGAAGCCACATTCTGCAATATCTGTTCTTTAATAAAGGAAAATGTTTCTCAGATGAACTGTTCAAGCTGTTTCAAAGTTGAAAAATTCTTACTGTAAAAATTATTTTTTAAATTTCAAACATAAATAAGTTGTATGGATTGAGATTCGGTTTTTATACGCAGGTTTCGAGTTTTAAACATACTGGTTTGCAAAATTTTGTTACTAGATTCTACTTACAGAAAACATTTCAATCTCAGTGCAGATGCCTATTATATAGTAAGTCGTTGAAATGTCGTCACACCTACATTATTTCTCGAAATAAGTGAATTAGCCAATAAGATGTTTGAACATCCTTTTAAATGTACTATTAATAACTACCCGCGTGGAGCATACCCAATCCATCATGCCCGATACGCCTCTGCTATTCAGCATAGATATGTTCGTAGAGCGTCGAAACCACATAAATCCATAGGGTCCGGCCAAAATAGCAATAGTGTATAAAGACTGACAACCACATTCAAACCCCATTATTATTGTTTTATCAAAAACCATTATGCATAGGTTAATTGTAGTGTTTATGTCTTTTATGGTAGCGCATTTCATATGATTTGTTTCTCTTTTAATTACATGCTGATGGCAAAAATAAATTGTCCGTGTGTCCATAGTTTTATTAGTGGAGACTGTCAATTAAATAGTTTTTGTCATTTATCTCGTGATCATTTCAAACCAAGTTATTGTCGTGCTAAATCCACCGACTTCCTTAAAAAGGTGATAAAGGAAGTATTTTTCTTTCTTTCTTTCTTTATTTTAGAAATAAATTATGGGTAGCCTATTAGGTGGGCGCATTTTAGTGTGTAACCGTGCCAATCTTTTAAACAAACTCATTTCTCTTAACATGAATATATTATGTCTTGTAGTAGAAATTTCGGGGAAAAAATATTATGGGGAACTGAGCAGAGTCTACCTATGTCAACTATTTCATACAATTTTGGCTTTCTTTATGCATCATTGGGATTTGTACTATATATTTATTCTATATTTAAGAAATTAAAGCCGCGACAAAATTTTTTCTTTTATATGTATATATATATATGTTTGTGGGTGTGTGTATTTATACTATATACATTACAAACACAAGAAAGAATAATCTTTGACATTTTTTTTTTCTTAGGCTTTTGATTTTGAAAAAAAGGAAGTACTTTACTTCAGAAAAGTATTTAAAATATTGATTACTTTTTTTCAGAAATAATATGTTTGCGTGTGGATTTATGTTACCCTGAGAAAATTTGAAACAAAACATCTGGATAGCGTGTAAAACAGTATAATTTATTTTTCCTATAGATATTTCAAACTTTTTTTTTAAATATTTATTGTTTCCAGAGCCCACTTGAAAAAACAATAAAAACGCCAAAATATTGTAGGAAAAGCAATAAAAATGATCTTAAAATGTTACCTGTCACTGTAGGAATTTAAAATAATGTTTTCAAATAAAGCACTAAAAAATCGATTTTTTTTCCCTTCCTAATCAAAATATTTCATTTTTTAGTTATTTATTATAATAACAAATTTATATATATGAAAAAAAAATATTAATTATAAATATTTATGGTAAGAGGATGTTTTCAATAAGACTTAAATTATAAATATTTTATGCGATATATATATTTTTTTTAATTATACAAAATTCTGTTTCCTGAACAAGTGTTAAATTTATACTTGAAAATTTATTAATAATGTACTTTTATGTTCATTATTTCTTTTCACTTTATATAAATTCAGTGTCTTCTTCATTTTTTAGAATAGTAATATATATATAAAAAAAAAAAAAAGCGTGAAATTTAATGATAATTTCAATATTGATTCTCATTATTAATTTCCTGCTGTATTTTAAGAATAATTTTTTTGTCGTGAATATGATAAACGAAAAAAAAAAACTTTTCTCTTGTTTTGGGTAGGAAATGTTATTCACTTCGATTTTCTGTGATATATTTAGTTTTGAAGCATATATTTAAAAAATATAGATAACATTAGATTTTTTTATAAATAAATTCATATTAACGATTAATTTGTTTGCTTCTGTAACAGGATACGTAACGTAATTTGTTTCTAGATTATTTTTCAGGAAAATTTAGCGATTTTTTTTAAAATCTTTTTACACTCTTTATCGTGTAATGAAACTGAAAAATCGCGAATTCGGTATAGTATCCGTCAGTAGGCTGTCACATTGTTAAAGTGTCAGTCTGTTAATCTGGGCACACAATATCTCATGAATAAATGAACGCAGAAAATTCGGATCAGTTTTAAAATAACACTTATGAAGCTGGTAAGAGCTCTAGTCACTTTCGGCATTCTAATATAAAAACTTCTTAAGTTTGTTGAGAAATTTACGTTTTTCTTAAATGGAAGAATGGGGCAAAACTTCGAACATCAATAGGAATATTTTTACTGTAAAGATGTCACACCACATTTAAAATATCATTTAGAATTCTAGCATGAATATGATTGACTATGGATTTTGTAATTTAAAAATTTCGTAACTTATTTGAAATTTATGATTTTCTTAGCATGGCATAATAAGTTGAAAATTCGCCTAAACGTACTTTTATGGTATATTTCCACCGTGAAGATGTTACATGGCTCTTAAAATATCGTTAAACATACCGACCTGAATATCTTTCACTACGAATATTTCAATTTGAAAATTTCGGAATTTTTTCGAAATTTAAGATTTTCTTAATATAAAAGAATAGAGCTACATTTCATATAATCTTGAATTTTGGGAATAACTGTATTGGAAGTAGTATGGAATTGCTTGAAAACTGAAATATAAAACTGGCTCCAACAAAATTAATTAACAAATTAGGATATGGTAAATGTACTAAACAGAACGGCAATAACCTATTGCGAGGGGCAATTTAGTCTGTCACTGTTCCGAATAACTGGTAAAATTCAGTTCTCTTATCATGCATATAGTATGTCGTGTAGCGTAAATTTAGGAGAACAAGCTAGTTGGCCATTATGGACTATGCTCAATTCTTGTTCTGACTTAGATAAAATTCATTTATCTTCTTCTGATATAATTCATTTCTCTTATCATGCATAGCATGTCTCTTATGATACATATAGAACTCTTCATAAACTCTGTATTATGCATATAGAACTCTGCTCAATTCCCCATCACATCTTGTTTCTCATAAATTACAACTACATTCATGATAATTAAAAATGAGTTTAGCCAATCGCTCGACATAATCGCAGACTGAAGTGTACCTTCTGGAAGACTACCCACCATTAAATTTAATATATTTGACTAATTCTAATTTGCTGATTAATTTTATAAGCGTCAGTTTCATATATATATATTTTTAATTCTCTACTATTTCCAATGCAATAAACTCTACAATGCAAATTTACATAAAAAATTGCTTCATTTTCAGAAAATCTTAAATTTTAAATCACTTACAAAGTTTTCAAATTATAATATTCATGATCAATGATGTTCAAGCAAATATCAAAAATGATATTTTTAACGTGGTCATTTGTTTACGATGAAAACATTCTTCAAAGTCGTTTTTATCTGCTTCTATCTTACGTCATATATCAGAGGCTTTCTATAATATAATCCGAAATATCGTACAGGAATTTACTAACGCGCGAGGCTGTTTCATTTATTGAAAAATGGTTTTGGAGGTCCTATAAACATTTAACGTTTGTCCTCTTTCATACTGATCTCCAAAAAATAATTTAATTTATAAAATACTGTAATTTTGATTTTAACGAATAAGTTGAAGAATATGTCTAAAATCAGCATTTATGAAATTAAATTGGAAGTGAAGCTTTTTTTGAATCAAATGTATAGTTCGCAAAAAGAAAGATAGAAAAAAAAGGTGGCTTTCCCGTTTAAGTTCGCCGTAAATTGCCGTAGAAACATGCGGCTTGTACCGATCGATTTGTAATAACGTCTAGTTTATAATGGTATAGTTAGATTTTGCTTAGAGGTTCGTCTATATATTAAAACTGGCATCAACTTAATTTTTTCAATGGTAACCCTCATTTTTTATAATTTATTTGCATTATTTGGATCAAATCATCAAAATTGTATAGTTTATATATTTTTCTTAAATTTCATAGAGGTATAAGCTGTCAAAGTATGGGGACGCTAATGTTAAATGAATGTGACAAACATTAATTCATAGCTTCCCAAAAATTTATTATATTCAAATTCTGTTTTTTTATGCGTTAGAATGAAGTGACCCAAACATATTCCATGCATTCTATTGATAAAAAAAAAAGAATTTTGAAAATTTTTAATGAATTCATATTCGAAAAAAATATGAATTATTACCTTTTGCACGAATGAAACAGACATCATCAAAAACATGGGTTTAAAATTTACAGCTCGTTCCTAACATTATTTTTTGAGTTACAGTGATATTTCATTTTTTATTGCTGTTAGGGGGGCTTCGCTTTTTATAATTGGTATCCTCTGTGAGTAAATATTTGTATGTATTCAGACGAAAAACTATGTTAATTTACCTTTGAGTAATTCTTATTGTTTTCTAAGCAATATTTCGATGTTTATTATACAATTTGGCTTACTTTTGTAAAATTATCGCAATGCAGGCAAGAGATTGTGAAAGAATTCCAAAAGAAAACAAGCCCCGCCTCTATATCGATGAAACAATATTTAAAAAACTGGTTTGAATTTTCGTATTTGACTCTATATGTGACACGGGAATGCATAAATCTCAATGGCATTTACTACACCAATTGCTGAAGACAAAACTTAAATGATTTAATTGAAAATATGTAAAACCATTTTATTTCATAATGTAAAGTTTTTGAAAAATGTGTAAAAGATACGAATGAAAGATACGAACCTGCCCGATCATGAAATGTTAAGTCTTTCTTCTTAAATATTAAATAACTTTTCCTAGTATCTCAATGCTAAAATTCTATCTTAACCCTGTTTTCCTTTTTTTTTTTTTTTTTTTTTTTTTAGTGCTAGAGGCCTATTTCAGTCGGTACAGTTGTCGAATTTTTATAGGTCACTCTTAATAGTGCTAAGGGCCTATTTCAGTCGGTTTATTGAATGGGGATTTATTGAATGAAGTCCCCTCAAGGCCCAACTTTGACATGAGTCCCCCCCCAAGGTACCCCTATTTCAGTCGGTACAGCGTTGTCGAATTTTTATAGGTCACTCTTAATAGTGCTAAGGGCCTATTTCAGTCGGTTTATTGAATGGGGATTTATTGAATGAAGTCCCCTCAAGGCCCAACTTTGACATGAGTCCCCCCCCAAGGTACCCCTATTTCAGTCGGTACAGCGTTGTCGAATTTTTATAGGTCACTCTTAATAGTGCTAAGGGCCTATTTCAGTCGGTTTATTGAATGGGGATTTATTGAATGAAGTCCCCCCAAGGCCCAACTTTGACATGAGTCCCCCTCAGGCCCAACTTTGACATGAGTCCCCCCCAAGGTACCCCTATTTCAGTCGGTACAGCGTTGTCGAATTTTTATAATACACTCTTAATAGTGCTAAGGGCCTATTTCAGTCGGTTTATTGAATGGGGATTTATTGAATGAAGTCCCCCCAAGGCACAACTTTGACATGAGTCCCCCCCAGGCCCAACTTTGACATGAGTCCCCCCAAGGTACAACTTTGACATGAGTCCCCCCCAAGGTACAACTTTGACATGAGTCCCCACAAGGCCCAACTTTGACATGAGTCCCCCCAAGGCCCAACTTTGACATGAGGTCCCCCCCAAGGTACAACTTTGACATGAGTCCCCTCCAAGGCACACCTTTGACATGAGTCCCCCCCAAGGCACACCTCCCCCTCATTGGGAAAAAGAGAAGAAACGTTGTTTTGCGGCTATAAGACAGTTTGGACTTCCAACGTTATTTGTTACAATATCTGCAGCTGAAACACATTGGTTTGATTTAATGAAAACTTTATCATGGAATTTAGATCGTCACGAATTAACTAAAGAAGAATTTGTCGATATTAACAAGTTTAGCAGTAGGCCTCTGGCACTAAATTAAAATCTGTCAATGTCAGATTTTCATGTTTTAAATAATTAAATAATGTCGTGTCTGTATAATTTTTTTTTTTTTTTTTTGTACTTGAATATTGTAGGTTTTGTACACCTCAAGTTAATTGTCGTGTTTCAGGAAACACGCTAAGGTGAGGTTTATTGTTTGAAAGATCGATACGCAGTCAACAACCCCCCCCCCCCCACACACACACACACATTTTTTTTTCCTTTTTTAAATTATCATAATTATGATTTAATTATCTAAACTAATCTGAATAATTTGGTTAAAAGAAGAATATTGCTGATTTAATTACGTGAGTTTTATTGTGTATACTTTCGTATTTGATTTCATATCTAGCAATATCGTTTGATGTTGTTGAAAATCTCTTTTATCCCTTTTCTTCTCGGACTAATACTGCGATCTGTCGAAAAATTACACCATAAATCAAAAAAGAGAACATTGATATTTGTGAAAGTCCGTTTCATTAACTCTGGATCCATAGCCACAATCGTTGAACCAGTCGCTCAGTTTTCGTTAGTTTTCTCCGAATTTAAAAAAAAATAGGTATAACCCTTAACCCCCCCCCCCAAAAAAAAAAAAAAAAAAAAAAAAAGAACATCCCGCAAAGAAGGCATTTTACTCAGGCTTAGAATGCATGTGCAGACACACGGCTCCCCCCCCCCCCCCCACAACAACACTAACACTAAATTAACTCTAGATATATTTGAAAACATACAATTTAATTTGAAAATATGAAATATGAGTTATTGTAATGTCAATTCATTATATTTTAAAAAGAATATTCACAATAAATTTGTTCTCACTTTACTTGAAAACACAGAATATCATCAACGCAGCTGCTTCCTGCTGTGGTATTGGAAATTTAGGTATGTGAAATTTACCTAATTAGAATTAAAAAAAAATATTTTTTTTTTTTTCTGCACGAAACAGTATTCTAAGCATTAGATTACGCTTTGTTACAAGCGGAATATTGCTAATTTATTTTTGTAGACATTATCAGCATTATGGTTTTAGGTGTTTTCTCTCAAGTTCCAATCAGAAGTACAAGCTAAGTAGTCAATTACTTATATACAAATGATGAAAATAGTGTGATTCTGTTAAGAACGTATATTATCTTCTAATATTTATGTATACTATTATTTAAAAGTTAAATATAAGAGTAATCCACATTTATATGAAAATACAAAGCGATTTAACTCGAAATTGAGGAAATGTAGAAAGTTAGAGACAATATAAGACGAATATCTATTTAATATATATATATATATATATATATGAATATATTATCCAAAACATAGTCTGTTTTCATCATATATATACATATATATTTGAGTGCGTAGTTTTTGCTTCCGATATTTCACTAGAAATTTCATCTTTTTATGACGCATTGGTATTAGCTACACAGTGAATAAACAGATTACATATAAAAATAACATAGAAAGAAATGTATAATATTTCATTTATCTTTTAATTTCTGTAATTGATTGTCCTTCTTTAAATTTTTATGGGAAAAAAATAAAGCAGAATAACACTTACAAAAAAAAAGGGGGGGGGGGAAGGTAAAATAAGAATAGAATTTTAGCATAGTATTTTTATTTTCCGAGATTTTTTCTATTTTAGTAGGGAATTTATACCGTTTGGACGCGCTAGTATTATCTATACACCCACACACACACACACACGAAAAAAAAAAAAAAGAAAGAAACAGATAATATTTTATTTTTATCATAAATTATATAGCTGCTTGACAATTTTTATATATATATATTTTTTTTTTTCGAAATTTTTTTGTGAAAAGAAGAAATATAGAAGAAAGTTATTAAAAATAAGATAATGTTTTCAAAATCAGAATAGAAATTCAGCATTGTTAGGAAATACGTCAGTATTGCAGTGCTATTTTATATATATTCATGGTGTGCTTTATAAAACTTTAATACTACTTTATGAGAAAACTTATGACGAATAATCTGATAAAACTATATAGGGAGGAATTAGGCGAAATATATTAGAATAACCATAGAGAAGAAACAGAAAAGATTTAAAGTGTTCTGGAGAAATTCAGACTTTTTAATATTTTATAAGTGCAAATGTATTTTCTTTAACTCACAAATCAGACTATAAGTGCTAGAAATTTCTTTGAGTGAAATTTCATGGGCTCACTTACGATGTTAAAATTATTTAATATTTTGAAATTTTGTGAAATTTCAAGTGATATATATTCAAAAAAGATTAATTTTTAGAAAATATAAATGTTTGCGAAAAAATATTATAACCATTTCTTTTCTAATATCTCACAGAAAAATTCATAAATCTTCTTATTATATTGTGTTAAATTAGATGCGAAGAATTTCTTCTAACATATTTGTGTTCAACACAGCTTTAAAATTTAAGAATATTGTCGAGAAAAATTTGCTAATGTAACATAGGATCTTATATTTGAAATTATTAAGTTCAGCTGATTCAAAATCACAGTAAAAAATTAATATTTTATATTCCTGGAAGAAATGTTATTTTATTTATTCCTTGTAGAAATATTATTTTATTGTTAAAACTCTAGGCATATGCATATGCATTAAAGTTAAATTTATTATTTTAGAAAAGAATATTATTTTATCAAGAAAATATGAAGAAAAATTCTACGTTTCGCGTATATGAATACTTTCCAACTATACTTAAACGTTATGTAATTTAATCTTCAATTATTTTACCGAAGTGATGACACTTCAAACAACATTTTTATTTTTAATTAGGAAAAAGAAAATTCGCAAAAAATATCTTTATATCTTTACATTTAAAGAAAATGGCACAATATACCGCTTTTGTGTATCGCTGTACATTGTTTAAAATCAGCAAGATAAGAATTTTTTTTTTTTTTTTTTTTTTTTTTGTTTTGTTTTTATCTATGGATGGAGAAATCGCATAAACTCGTATTCATATGTAGGCTTATTTCTAAAGATAAAAGATTCGAGAAATTGCTTTCACGCAGTTCGGCATACAGTGTAAAATTTGCATAAGCGCAATACATAATGCATAATGGTACGAAAATAATCTTCCAAACTCTGAACATATACATTCAGAAATTACCATTTATAAATTACAATGTATCTGAACAAACTGTGGGGGATTAAAAATCAACAAATTACGTTAATAATGTTTCGACAAAATAATGTTAATAACGTTTCTACAAAATAATAATAATAATAATTTCGTGTATATTAATAATGCATCTTAATTTTATTACATTGTGTGTAGAATAAAAATGTTAAAATATGTTTTAAAAAATATACCTCTTCTAGACCATAATGTATTGAAAATCTTTTGCAAGCCTCAAACCAGTAGCACTATCTACACCGTTATCAAAAAATTAATATGCTATAGCGAACTTAATGAATTTCCATGAATTAAAGATATTATAAAAATAATTACAGAGGTTAGAGTGCAGATAGTTGGACAGCGAACAGACAATTAAAAAGGGAAACCAAACTTGCAATCACGTTCACACTTTACTTAAAATTCTTAAAAATGTAAACACAACTGAAAAATTATTTCCAGAAATTTCACCATAAGTTAGAAAAATCATCTCTACACTAGACCTGTCTTATTTCTGGAATCTTATTGCTCTGCCTTTATTAGTTTTGGAAATATGGTAGTCAGAAGATTTCCCACAAACATACATACACGCATACACACCGAGCAATTGTCTAAAACCAGTTTTTTGGACTCAGGAAACCTTAAAACCTTTAAATCATGTAAAAACGCGCTATAGAAATTTTTGACCAAATACAATATTTCCATTAATTACGTTAGTCATGTGATCGACATAAAAAACTGTTTGTGATATTTCTTTATCTTCATAAATTTAAAAATTACAAAATATAATATATAACTTCAATTAGATGCTTAACCTATGCCCCATGAAATTAAGATTTGATTAATTTGTAAATCTTTAACAATTTTTAACTTAGGTAAAATTTTCATTTTGCTTACAATAGATAACCTTCTGAGAGGTTATAACAGCCTTGTAAAGATTTATGCGCAAAATATATCACTTGGTTTTATTTCAACTTTTGGATTAAACAAAAGCACAACAACAAGATAGCAATCGAAGTGCATAAAAATCAAATGAAGTCAAATGATTCATGGATAGTTTAGCAAAATAATAATAATAGTAATAATAGTAAAAAATATTTAGATATTTTTACTATTTTGTTAAATTTTCCGCAGACGCATCTAGCTTTACTTTCTGACCTTGCTGAAAAAAATAATAAATACTGAAGTTTTAAATATGCAGGTTCATTCATATTATTATCATCATTACATTTACTTTTTTGTTTCATACCAATGACAAAGTCCTCTAAAAGTAACGCATACACAAAGGGAGAAAATATTGGAATTTTTAGTTCGAGGTGAAAAACACATACGTTATACATGTGAATAAAACAACTAAAAATATACAGGTTTCAAATAAATTTCATATCATATTTGCAAAATAGACACGAGAAACCTATAGATTAAAAAAATGCATGACAATTTCTAATTTATTTAATAATTGAAAATGAATATGAGAAATTTCTGCGAAAAAAAAAAAAAAAAAAAAAAAAAAAAGAAAAGAAAAAAGGTCATAAATATAATTTTAGAATTCGAAATGTTGGTAGTTACATCATTCTAATATGATTTATTCTAAAGTATAGTAAAGGTAAACACCGATGTTAAAAAGGAGAGTTTTAAGTATTAGATATTTTTCCTCGAAAAAAGCACTACAGGGGCATACAGACCGCAACTCTCATGTTCTGTTAGGGTTATTAACTGGAAACTTGCTAGCTAACCAATTGTATGATTGTGGTTATGGATTTTAACCGCTAGTGCAATTCAGTGTAGTATTATATCGCTCACTAAGTAAAGTTTTCGGCAGCGTATAAGGTTCCCTAAAGTAATAAAGCCGTTACATCATACGATATTCCATTTCAAATGATTTAGAAGTTCATGCGGCTACACTAAAGTAAAAAGCAATTTGCAACATTCCTTTACTTCTTTCTAGTTGCATAAATTTATGATTGTTTTGAATTCTACTTTTCTTTTTGATAAAAATACCATTGCTATTATTATGGAAAAAAAAAAAAAAAAAAAAAAAAAAAAAAAAAAACTTATTTCAGAAAAGACCTTTATTCCATTCATATTTTTTTTATGATATACTCTTGTTTCATTCTATGCGGTCAATAATGCGAAATTAATGAAAAGAAAATGCTATAGTCTAAACATTAATAAAGTTTAGTCAGTTTGGGGAAGTTTAAATCGAAAATATGGTATAAGTAACTAAAAAAATGCGTTGTCGAAGACACTGGTACTCATGTTTTAGTTTGCTCTGACGACCAGCTTTAAATATTAAGCTTCACTAAGGGTTATGTCTTGTGTATGAGCTTGTCTTAAACCTGAATTTTTAGTCTTAAAAATTTTCTACCATATTCTAGAAGTTAAAATTTGTAAGATTGTATTTGACTCAAATCAAAATGAGTAGTAAATCTTACGGCCAATTGTTTACTTAAAATAGTTTTAATGACATGCCGTTATAAAGAATACCATATTGATATAAAAAACTTCATCCACAGCAATCGCTCCTTTCGATATCTGTGAATAAAGCTTAAAATTTGATGGAATTTGCCATTACTTTTGAGTGACATTTTGCAATAAAAACACAATTTTTATGATCCAAGATAAAAAAAACTTATACTTCTCATAATCTAACTATTCTTATGTTGTTTTAAAAAAGGACATCGATTATGTATTTTCCAATAGAAACCTCACCAATTTTTTATTCATCTTAAATTTACTTCCTTCTACAATGTATAAGAATGTATTGTAATCCCGATTTGCGAAATGAATTTTATAGCATATCTCGAAAACGAATAGCCGTAGAATGCTATAAATTTATATTTGTAACTGTCAGGACATCTAGTTATATAATACCAACTTTTCCTTTTTTGATACAAACTTTTCCTTTAGAGATATAAAAGATTTTACATGACGTTATTTTTGGATGTTTGTATTTACGTATGTATGTATCTCGCATAACTCAAAACCAGCTGAACGTAGAACATTGTAAATTTGTATGTAGATTTGTTATAACATCTTTTTGTGCACCAACCTTTTTGGCTTTTGTGCCTTTCCGTTTTGGTGATATTTACGAAAATTATATTCATAATGACCAAAAATGCAAACATTTTGGTCATTATATATGACCAAGGCCTCCACGGAAGGCACTCCCGCTCAAGTCTAGGACTCTAAAGCAGTTAATCGGCCTTAACCCCCCCCACACACACACACACATTATATATGACCTACCTTCGCAGTAATTACAACAGTAGTTAGTGATAGAGCCTGTAATGATATTTATGAAAGTTGTTAACATTTTTGCGTGTAAAGTGTAATTTGTAAAGACATAAGCACGTTCTAGTCAACTCATGCGATTTATTTAATGAATATTCTGGAAACAATCGAATAAAATAGTTCTGCATACCACGAATTTAATAATCTAGGAAATTTTTAAAATAATCCTAAAAATCAGTCATTCGTTCCAGAAAAATCAAGTAAACTGCATCAAGGAACTTGGGTAATTCAGAAACAATGAACCATCCCTCAGTTAAAAGGCTCAGTTTAATTTCAATTCATTGAAAGTTTTGTTAGTAGTTTGTAGAATTGTCATAGTAGTTCTGCGCAAGAAACCAATGAATCATTCCGGAAATTTCCAGAAATTTGTTCTTGTTAAAGTTAAAGCTTCCAAACTTTGGTAACACTAATCTATAATTTTTGCGCCAAATTCGGTCATATAGTCACCTTATTCGACTCCAAGGCAAAAATCTGCATTGACGATGCACTTGTGGAGATTATCAACCAAGTTTAGTAGAAAACAGTAGTTTAGGTATGCCTGAATCAGTAAGCCCTTTCTAAATTTTAACAGATTTAATTAATTTTATATCATGTTTTGTTTTTCGCCAGTAATATTTGCCAAAGAGAACAAAAGTCAGCCATTAACAGTCGAGTGAATTCCATTTAATTTGAAGATGTGCATCTGCAATAAGAGATTCTGTAAAATGCTGTGTAATACTATTCCTAAAAAAAGTGATATTATTCCTCTGTGTTACATATAATTCTATTATCGTTACTTCTGTGGTTTTTGTAATATTTTTCTTGACTTGTTTTCAAGAATCCTCTTAACTAGAAAATGCCAGTTTATTTACGAACTATTTAGCCCACAAAATTGTCATTGTTTTCGTAAGAAAAATTACATTTTAATGAGTGTATAAGGAAGTCATGTGATGATCACACTAGATTTTTAAGCAGCGTATTTAACTTTTTAGAATGTTGAAACTAAATTAAAGTATAAAAATATTGTAAAAAAGATCAGTTTTTATCCCTATAGTATAGAATTGCATATTTTTAATAACTTACCATTGACTATTGTGAACGCCGCACCTCTGATTTCGAGAGTATTAAAAAACAAGAACTAAAAAGTTTGGTACGAAAGTGTGGCAACAGTGTTCGTATGTGAATCAAGATGGACTAACGTTCCATTCTACATGTTTTTTAGAAAATACTTTACTTGATGTTAATTTCTGTGTTCGTTATGTATTTTAGGTTTGTGCCGTAAGTAAATATACGTTTAAAAGTAAACCAAGTGTGATCAGTGTCTTGATGTGTCTCGAAATGAATTTACCGAAAGAAAAGAACCAGGTGCGAAAAAGCAGGCACCACAATTGGCGAAGTCGACAAGCATATGTGAAATAGCTAGTACTCGTATGGATTATGTCATGATAGTGATGAAGAAAAAAAAAAGGGTATGTTTTTTTTTTATGTTCCATCAAGAGTCATATTTTGTATAAGTTTCATATTAAATAATTCGGATTAAGCATTTAGATATTTTGTTCCGATTTTGTATTCCAACAAGGTAAAGAGTATGTAAATGAAAATTGAATATTTCGTAATGTTGAAATAATAATAATTCTAGTGTTTGAAAAATGAAAAATAGAAATATATTTGTTTATTTGTATTTAAAAAGCCGGAAAATAGTAAAAAGAATGATGAAAAGAATATGTTTTTATGCTATTCAAGATAATTGTGATTAATTTCTGTGTGTTCTTTTTATTCATCACGTGATTTAGAATAAATAAGATTTCATTAAAGCAGATAAAAAAAAAAAAAAAAAAAAAAAGAGAGAGAGCTCTGTTTTGATTTATTTGTTCTGTTTTATTGAATGATTGTGTATTTGTTAGACCTTGATAATTATTTATATTTATTTATCTTTATTATTATTGGAATATTAATGAAATATCTCAGTAAAAAAAAAAAAAAAAAAAAAAAAAAAAAAACTAGTGAATTATTCTTGTGAACGTCCGGTTTTGTTTATTTTTTTTACTTTGAGGAATGAATCGGAAATTGTTTTTTTTTTTTTTTTTTTTTTTTTTTTTCTGTTTAAAAGTAAGTTTGATTAAAGGTTGCTATGGCAACATTATTTCTAATTTATTGAAAGCTGGTTATGCAATAAAGTATATTCTGATTTATTTAATGAAAGAGTTGATTGTGTTGCTATGGCAACATTATTTCTAATTTATTGAAAGCTGGTTATGTAATAAAGTATATTCTGATTTATTTAATGAAAGAGTTGATTGTGTAAACATTTTTTTTTTTATTTGTTATTTCGATACATATTATTTTTTTTTCTCCTTTTATGTATGCATTCCGACTTAATGATTATTTTATTTAATTTGGGGGAAAATGTTGTTTAAGATAAAAAATAAGATGTCAAATCTGGCGTTCTTAAGGAAAATTTGAACTTGATTTGATTTCATCCATCCGAAGATGGCATTTTTGGGTAAAGGGAATAAAAAAGATTTGCAAGAAGTTGCTACTGAGCTTGGAGTGGAAGGAACTCAACATTTAAAGTTATATGAGTTAAGAGATGCTATTTTGGCTTCAAAGAATTACGATGAAGAATTTGTTAAAGAAACATTAGCGAACGTACTTGAAGCACGGAAGAGGAAAGAAGAGATGGAGGAACGCATAAGAAGGGAAGAAATAGAGGAACGTAAGAGAAAAGAAGAGATGGAGGAACGCATAAGAAGGGAAGAAATAGAGGAACGTAAGAGAAAAGAAGAGATGGAGGAACGCATAAGAAGGGAAGAAATAGAGGAACGTAAGAGAAAAGAAGAGATGGAGGAACGCCTAAGAAGAGAAGAAATAGAATTGGAAAAAATGCGGTTGGAAAATGCAAGAATAGGACTTGAGAAGAAAGGAATTACAAATGAAACTTCTGAGAAAACGCGCGTAAAATTACATAACATCTTACAAAAATTTGATCCTAAAACATGCGAAATTAGCCTGTATTTAGTTCTTTTTGAGCGGCAGGCAAAACGTGCCGAAATTAAAAGAGATGATTGGGTTTCTCATCTCATTGGGCTACTGCCATACGAAATCGCGGAAGTTATAGCTCGGGAAGACGAAGAAATCACGAATGATTACGGAAAAGTAAAAGAGTTATTGTTAAAGAGATATAAACTTACTCCTGAAAGATTTCGACAACTTTTCAATAAGCATACTAAAAAAGCTGATATCACATGGAGAGATTTTGCTTACGAATTGAAAAACTATTTTACTGAATGGATTCGGGGATTAGAAGTTAACACATTTGAAGAATTATATGATTTGATTATTACAGATCAAATTAAAAGGAAAGTACCTCCAGAAATTAAAGAACATTTCATCGATGAATGGTCATTGTTTAAGTCATCTGATATTATTTCCAGTAAATTAGATGATTATGAAAATGTCAAAATGACTTTCAATAAAAAACCGAAAGAAATTTCTCATAAAGAAAATTGGAATCTTCCATCCAAAGGGGCGAATTTCGGAAATAACAATAGAGATGAGAAAAGGGTTTTTACTAAGCCACAGCAAGAACAAAGAGACATTCGTCCGAAATTCTCCTGCTATTGGTGTGGAAAGGAAGGCCATATGAAAAAATCTTGCCCCAAATTGAATTCAGCAAGTACATCTTACGTGAAAACAAACAAAAAGAGTCAAGAAAGTAAGGGCCTTAATAAGGTCAGTGTTAATCTAAATAGCGCTTGTTTCGAGTGGGAATTTCCAGTCAACGAGAAAGATGGCGAGCTTCTGAAAGTGGATTTAGGAATCGGAGGTCAAAAATTTCAAGGCATCGTGGACAGTGGTGCAGAAATCACCGTACTACGAAAATCAGTTGTACCTGAGGAACACTTACAGTCAAGTGGGAAAATTCTTTTGAGACCTGCTATAGGTAATCCAGTGGAAGCACAACTTGTGTCAGTTCCGTTAAGTCTTCATACAGATGAAGAAATCATTCCATATGTTCAAGTGCATGCTGCAGTAGTAGAAGGGCTGCATGAGGAAGCTTTAATCACTCCCAGGGTATATGAATGGTTGAAGGAACAAAAGCGTTCTTATTTGGGAGATGATACAGGAATCACTTCAGTAAAAGAAGCTAATGAACAATCCTTGTTCAGTGTGGAGGGAAGGTCTCCCGAAAACATTTCTTTAGGGGATAAAGTGAATATCCCGAAGAAAGAAGTCGATGAACAATCCTTGTTCCATGTGAAAGGAAGAAATCCTGGAAATTCAGGGGTTGAGGTTAATATCACCCCAGTGGAAGAAAACAATGAACCGTCCTTGTTCAAAGTGGAGGGAAGGTCTCCCGGAAACTATTCTTCAGAAGAAGAGGTTGAAGTAATCACAATAAATGAAGTCGGTGAACAATCCTTGTTCAGTGTACCTGAGAATAATTCAAACGACAATTATCTTGGGGATGAGGCAATTAGTACCCCACTCACAGAAGATAATGAAAAATGTATGTTCTGTATGGAGGGAGAAAGTCACGAGACTATTCGAAAGGCAAAGCTGAACAACAGCGAGTCGCATCATCCAGAAACCAAAGTCTTTAATAACTCAGTAGTTAAACAGACATTGACCGAAACCGATAGTAAGGATGAAAGAAATGAAAATATCCCTGTTCCACAAGCACAAGTGTTTAGGGATGAGCAGTTAGCCTGTCCTACATTGAAAAGGTGCTTCGAAGAAGCTAGACAATATAAAAATGGTTACTGGATTGAAAGAGGTTTATTATATCATATGGGTAAAGTAGGCGGACAGAAATATATTCAATTGGTCGTACCGGCAAGCAGAAGAAAGGACATTTTGAAATTAGCTCATGAAACTCCTACTGGTGGACATCTGGCAGCTAAGAAGACCAGAGACAGAATTGCAATGTCTTTCTGGTGGGAAGGAATGCCAAAAGAAGTTAAACAATTATGTGCTTCGTGTCATGATTGTCAAATGCGCAGGAAAGGAAAAGTAAACGATAGAACACCTATCGAGTCTGTTGGAAGGCCAGAACTCCCATTTCAAGTGGTTAATGCCGATATTTTAGGCCCAATAGAGCCAAAGTCATCACGTGGCCATCAGTATGTACTGTGCGTTATGGACCAGCATAGTCGTTGGCCGGAAGCAATACCTCTGAAGTCTTTAACAGCAAAGGCAGCCTGTGATGCATTTATAGAAATATTTGTACGAACTGGAATTCCTCGAGTAATTGCAATGGATAACGGAAGAAATTTTGCCGCACAGCTGACAAAAGAATTTTTAAAACGATTAGGATGTGTTCCTAAATTTTCCACTCCAGGTTATCCACAATCGAATGGTTTGGTTGAAAGATGGATAGGAACTATGAAATCCATGCTACATCATGCAATTAAAGTGCTCAATCAAAGTGGAGCACTATTGAAAGGGAAGCTTATGCTGTAATATGGGCATTAGGTAAATTCGAAATGTGGACTTATGGAGCCACTATTATCTTACACACGGACCATAACCCTTTAAAATATTTGACAGAAACAGTTCCTAAGAACGCCAGATTACAAAGATGGGCATTGGCTCTATCTCGCTATCAAGTGACTATTTCTCATAAGCCAGGAAGCAGTAATACTATTGCAGATGCTTTATCACGCATTCATGAATAAAGTCATAAGTTAGTTTAATATTGTATTTGTTATTACATATATATATGTGTGTGTTTATTTTGTTATATTCAAGTATATTAATTCATTAAGATTATTTAAAGTGCATAAGAAAATCCATGTCAGGATAAATGTTTATTCATATATATTATATATATATTTTATTTCTATTATGTGTTTAAATGTTACTTATTTTATACCATAGAAAATATTTAAATTTTAAGTGAAATATAAATGTTATTGCTCTTGATGGAACATCGCATATTAGGTCAAAGATGAGACAATAATTAAGAATTTAAAAGGACAATTAAACTTTCATGAACATTTATTTAAAGATGAAACAATAATTAACAATTTAAAAGGACAATTAGACTTTCATGAACAGTTATATAAATTATCCACAAATTTTTGTTAGTAGTTTCACTGTGAAGGCCATTGTCCCTCAAGTGAAACTGGAGGGAAGGTGTGAACGCCGCACCTCTGATTTCGAGAGTATTAAAAAACAAGAACTAAAAAGTTTGGTACGAAAGTGTGGCAACAGTGTGCGTATGTGAATCAAGATGGACTAACGTTCCATTCTACATGTTTTTTAGAAAATACTTTACTTGATGTTAATTTCTGTGTTCGTTATGTATTTTAGGTTTGTGCCGTAAGTAAATATACGTTTAAAAGTAAACCAAGTGTGATCAGTGTCTTGATGTGTCTCGAAATGAATTTACCGAAAGAAAAGAACCAGGTGCGAAAAAGCAGGCACCACAACTATATTAGTAGAAAATCTTCAAAATACAAAATATGTTTTATTATATATTTGGATAAAATTTGTATAAACGTTCTATCTATTTAAGTATTTTGATAGAAGTTGAATTTGAGCCGATTAATTTTTAGATTAAGCGGCACAATGAACAACGGTTACAAAGTCACGAATCAAGATCGTCCAAAGAAATTCTATCACAATTTTGTTTTTCACGATTGGGATAAGATTACTCCTCTGTTTTGCAGAAAGAAGACCTCCGAGAATTTTATTAATTTCATCTCATTAATTTAATTTCATATTTTTATTTTTTTATTGCAAAAGCACTTGATTGTACATCATTGACCCCAATATATTAGTGATGAATGAGATTGAAGTTAATAACATGAGAACAAAAATAAAATTACTATGAGACAAAATAATAATTACATTGAATCAAAACTAGAAAATGCATTACCGCATGAAAACATTAAACATAAAAGAAATGTAAGTGCCGGATGTTAGCTGCATCAACTCTCTATCCCGGCATAGTATAGTTCACCCTCTAACCCAGTGTATATGTTTTCTTTATTCAACCACGAATAGTTCAGCAAATGACTTGTGTCCTCTAAAAATTCCAGTTGCAGAAAGTACTAGTACTTAAAGGGCTATTGTATATACCGTGCAGTATAGATATTTTGCAAGACAATCATGTCCGGTTGAAAAGGGAACTTTGCAAATGCAATAAATCTTAGTGATTTTGAGATATTACAGATGGAATACCTCCATTTCTTATTCTTAATTTCACGATGTCCGACAGTTTGATGCGTTTCTAAGCGACGCTCATAAAAATAAATTTCAAATTATAATTACTTTATGATACATTTTTATTATTGTGTTAAATTAAATTCTTGTGGGCCGCGGTAGCCTGGTTGGTAAGGGCAGCGAGTTCGTGATCGAAAGTTTGCGGGTTCGGTCCTCGAGCCGGCCGAAGACCGTCGTGTACGCTAATGGCGACTGGTGCACGTTAAATTCCGTCGTGGTCGCAAAGTCCTCCAAGTTCCCATCAAAAATTATACCTCTGGGGGTACTGGAACACGGGTCAAAACTCGCTCTGATCCGGATCAAAATTCGAGTTTGGCTGGTGCTGCCATCTTTCACCAGCTTATGGAACTAGAAGTCGTACTTCCTCCCTATGAGGCGTTCCTAATAACGGAAGACGCAACCCTCTTGCCTTAAATCCGGTAGTTTCACTACCGGGGCTCGGAATTTCCGAGTGGCACACGACAAAAACAACAACAACATTAAATTCTTTACAAAAATTTTTGCCACACAAATGATGGTGTTTGTCATCCATTAGTACAATGGATGATCAAGTTATTGAAAATGTATTTTTAATTTTTATATTTTTCCTGTTTTATAAGGATATACATCACAAAATGACTTTGAACTTCAGATTTAAAAAGAACATTCAGAAAAATCCCACTTTCTAGTATTGATTCAGCAACAAGTTTAATTACAGGACCCACTACAATGTGAATAAAAACCCGAATACTTTGGATTACATTTTAAAAAGCTAAAAATATCTTAAACATATGTTTTCATTTGCTATTTACAATATTTGTATGCTTTTTTGCAAGAGTACAAGGAATATTTATGCAGGAAAGATTTTTTGTTTAATGCAGTATAATATTTCTTCAACATATTACAAAACATGCAGACAAAATGTTAGAGAAATTTATTCCGAATCACAGAACGTATACGCTAAAATTTGAATGAGATATGAGTACTACTTGTTGTAAATATTTTAATACTGAGCATGAACGAACGATGTCTATTTTTTTTAGTACATAGTTTGGAAGTAAAGTTATCGTAAAGAGAATAAACTGAATTTCATGCTTTTATAAGAGTTGCGAGATCATAATTGATTTTTCCCAACAATGCTTTTCTAAAGTGTGGATGAAATAATTGGATTTCTAAATTATTTATTTTCTATGTAGAAAATTCCTTTTTGGAATGCAGTTCCAATATAATTTTATTTATTTAATAAGATTTGTGAGTTCATAATGGGTTTATCATAAAAATTACTTTCGAAATGTGGCTGGAATGATTGCTCTCTAAAATATGAAGAGTGAGATCTGACTCTAAAAGAGTGGCATATCACTCTTTGAACATGCCAAAATGGAGCAAACCTCTAAAGAGTGAGAAGTCTCTTTTCGAAAGAGTGAGATTTCTCACTCTTTATTAAGAGTGAGATTATTCCGAGTATTTCAAAGAATATGACTGTTTATTTTTTCTAAAATTATGGATACGCTAGACGGCATCTTCTACCAATTTCCTTTTTTTTTTTTTTTCTTTCTTATTTTTTCCCCCATATTTGCTTCGGATCTGCGGGGAATCGAACCGTAGCCGTCTTCGTGGCAGGCGAGTGTCTTACCACTGAACCACTGGGGACACACAGAACTTGCTTAATTTACAGTGGTAAATCATTCACATAAGAGATTAATCGCATTTATAAACTTTTACTTCATTTATTAAAAATATAAAATTACAGAATTCTAATGTACATTTTAAAATTAAAGTTAGAATTGCTTTAAATTACTAAAATTAGAATTATTTTTAAATTAATAAAATTAGAATTATTTCTTAAATCAAAATGTATACTTGAAAAGAAATTCCGTAAGACAAATAGTTATTTTAAATGTAGCTCAGGGGGAAAGAAAAATTCTTGAGTGTGCATGTTAAAAAAAAAAAAAAAAAAAAAAAAAAAAAAAATTAAATATTTACGACAAATCTACACAGTTTCTTGAAAAACTCGTCTGTTCAGAAGTATTAAATCTCGCTGATGATTTTAATTTTTAGTAAAATATTATAGCCAGCTTTTTTAATGTTTCACATATGTTAAGCATCAATGAATATAATAAAAATATAAATTCCTATTATGCTTTTAAGATGTTATGCATTAAGTATTTGCATTGATATTTTCTTTTATACCTTATATATTTCCAAATAAAACTCCTTGCTTTCATTAGGAATTTCCATAACTTTCTTATGATTTTCGATTTTTTACTAATAACACTTCAATTTTATCAATCGTATAAAAAAATTATATTTACCAAAACAGCTTTTAACGTAATTATTTTCTTTTTTTAAACTAAAATAAATTCAATAATTTCTGTTAAACAAATCACATTCATGAGATTGCCGAGAAATTGTCTTTCATATTTCGTTCGAAATATGGTAAGTAGATGGCGCCAGCAAATCTTCACTCTTCAGCAGGTTGATCTTGCAATTGATGATGACATCACTCTTTGTGACAGAGTGACTAGAAGTATCTCTTTCGAGAAAAGTGAGAAATGTCACATTTTCAAGAGTGACAATAGTATTTTCTCACTTTAATTCGGGTCAAAATAATGGTCACTTTTTTAAGGAGTGAGATTCCCACTCCAGAAATTTTAGAGAGTGGATCCCCTGAAAAGTATCTAAAACACAGCTCATTCTTTTGTCAATAATTTGTCTATGTTCAAACGAACTTTTGACACAGATTGTCTAATATATTTAACTTTCAACAAATGAAAAAGCGCTATCATTTGCACATGCTCAGTAAAAATGTATTTACTACAAATACTTATTTGTCCGCAGAATTTGAATGTGTGCATTTTTATATTTTAGAATAATATTTCTTTGAAGTTTTGTCAATTTTTTTGCAAGTTTCGTAAAATTCTGTAGAAACCCTTTCTTGTTATAAACTTTCCAAAAAATTAATAAATTAAAAAATGTACGTAGTATATATATATATATATATATATATAAAGTTGGTAACAAAAATGTCCGAACACTAGCAAAAATGTCTATGTAAAAAAAGTACACTTCATACGGTTTTGTTAAATAAATCCTTGTCGAATCCTCTTCTTAGTCATTCTAAGAACAGGATTCGATAAGTATATATTTAACAGAACTGTATAAAGTGTACTTTCTTCACATAGGAAATTTTGCTTGTGTTCGGACACTTTTGTTACCGACTGTATATATGTGTGTGTGTTTAGACATTTCTTGTATTCCTACCGTATATATACATACAAATATTGTAATTAGTAAGGGAAATAGTGTTAAACTTACAAGTAATTTGTAACTTTTTATGATACAAATTAATCTAAAGTATTTGTGATTTTCTTCACTTTGTAGTTAGCCCCCTACACTGTTAGAAATTTCAACAGAAAACGCTGTGTAATCTATTATCTTCAGTGTTACGTAAAATTACAGAGAAAAAAAACGGAGATGTTAAAAAACTTATTTTATACATTCGTTTTAATAACTAATATTAATTTAACATCTATTTTAGCCTATTATATCATTGCTTAAAAGCGTACGATCTTCTTATACAAATCTGTATAAAAAACTTTCGCTTTCTTAAATATTATACTACAATATTTTTCAGAAAACTGTGTAATGTAACATACCTTGTAAATGAAAGAAAAATAACTGTCTTTGATACATTTCCAGTGAGCATAGTAAAAAAACATTCTATACTCTGTAACGATTAATAATTATTGATGGAAAAATAAAATTTGGAAGAAGATATTAAAAGTATGGTCAGTTAAATGTGAATCGTTCTTGATACTGAAGTTGAATTGTAGCAATATTATTACACAAATTAAAGTGAGGAAGTTTACTCTACAAAATAACGTATATTTTATAAAATTATATTATAATGGTGTGATCGTTGGTATAAAGCGTATTTTCACTTTGATGTGCTCAAACCATGTGTATAATGACAACAGGGAACTAAAAACGCAAAAATCGCGGTTGAACATTTTTAACATAATTTCATTAATACCTTTGGTAAAGTTAAAATAAAATTTGCTCAACCATATGAAAACTAAAAAAAGAGAAAGAAAAAATGAAATTTGTGGTGTTGTTAAATGTTAATTGCTAAATATCTCTAAAATAAAATAAAGAGAGAGAGTAAGAAATGAATATCTATAAATTAAATGAAAGTAATTATTTGTATTTTGATATTTTAGAATGTCAAGAATAACAACAAAAAAAAAAAACTTAAAATGAGTTGGTATTCAGTAATTACAGCATGCTTATTTTTTATGATTAAAATGTAAATTTGAAGTAAAATATCAAAAACATTAGAATTTTTAGAAAATATATCGCGTTATGTGAAGGAAAAGGTAGGGGGATAGAAAATTCTTTCATAATTTCTCATATACAGGATTTAAAATAATTATATTTATGTATTTACGGAGTTAAACTGACTAAAACTAAGTATTAAATTTAGTTAATTATTTTTACTGAAATAATGCAACAGCTATATTTTTCCATTTAAAAAATACAATCTTTTTTTTTTTTTTTTTTTTTTTTCGGGGGGTGGGGGGTATGAGGCTAAATTATCAATTGTAGTTATAATTATAATGATCCTTTCCCTGTTAATTTCCTTATAAAATACAGCTATTTCCCTCATAGAATATGTACATAAACAGGAAAATTTTGCAGATTTCCCTGCAATGATTACATGCAAATAGTTTAATGATGCAAATAATTTTCATTGTGTCTAAAGTAATATATTTCTTAGTACATCAATTTCATTATTAAGAATTAAAGCAAAATTAAGAAAAATAAAATATAACACATATATATATATATGTTATATTTTATTTTTCTTAATTTTGCTTTAATAATTTTGCTTATATATATATATGGGAGAATCAGCTAAATAATCTATATATATGTATACAGGAATATATATATATTTATTTTAATAGTTTTGAAATATATGCATTTTTCTTTAACCGATAATTATTATTCACATTAAATATAAAGAAAGACTGAAAATCAGTTTTAATCCGGATTAAAACTGATTAAATATTTCGAGACATAGATTTCATTATCTCGGTATTATGATATTACTAATTGATAAAATAGCTTATTTTATCGAATTCCATTGGTGATTATAAGCATCAAACAGTTTTCCTTTCTGCTTCGATGAATATTAATTGGAATATTTAATCTCATAATCTTTAATACACCGGCAATGCATTTATGTACATATTAGTTTCCATAAACATGAAACTGACAGATTAAATCTGATTAAGCCTAAAAGGATGCACGGCATTATGAGAGGACTTACTTAACTTTTGTTAAGTGGAGGATAATATTAAGATTTAGTAAAACGATAGCCTTAGGCACTGAATCCATTTACCTTTCCTGAGATGTTAAATGAAGATTTATAGCGTTTTACTTCCATGTTATTCAATATAATTTGTAATTTCTGGGGTATGCTAGATAAAGTTAATTTTATTTACTTTGTGTATCTTTGAAAAACTAATTAATGTAAAAATTGAATTATCGTAAATGAATATTTATCTATAATATCCGATGCAGTTAGAAATCTTTTTCAAGTAAAAAAGAAAATAATTTTGAGATTTTCTAGTTATTTATTTTAATAGTAAAAAAAGTTTATATCCTCTTTTTATTTCTTTTCTTCGTTTGTCTATGTAGTATCTGCAATAACTGAATAACAATTCTGATATTAAGAAGTATGGGAACCTTAGTACATAGTATGTATCGTAGTATAGATTATTAAATGAACAATTTTAATAGAATTATTTTTATAAGTATTTTCGAAATTTTTATATTACAAAAATTACATATTACACAATTACTATATACCACACAAAAAATTAAAATTTATAAAATCACACACACATATATACATAACTTAATATTGCCGAATAAAAAAATTAATAGCCAGCAATCAACGTTGCTTGGTTGTCAAATCGCTAGACTGCTGATCTCTCCGTCCATTGTTCAAATTCTCCGTCCATTGTTCGTCCGTTGTTCCTTCGGTAGTTTTATCCAAAGACTGAAATTTTAAGTTAAAATATTATTTATTATTTGACGAATTTTAAATCAATCTTTATTTTTCTTTAATATTAAAGTTGGATGTGTCTAGAACATTCTCTATGTAAATAAAATGCGTGCCCCATCAAATTTGGGCAAGTTCTTTCTATCTTCGGGATACATTTGGTAGAAACGTCGGGTAGGATCCTGCTAAACCTTGATAATAATGAAATCTTCACAGAAGGCTTCATTTAAGAGAAATGCATTCCAAATTTCAATTTTACTTTCAAAGAAAGCAGAAATAGAACGATAATGCCAGAAGGAAAAAAAAATATTCTAGTGTATCCTACATACCAAATACTAAGGAGCTCATCGATCCTTTGGGCAGATCTTGAAGAACCTCTGACTTGGATCATATAATACGATTGAGTGACTAAGTTTAACTAATGGGATGACATGTTTTGTCTAGCCAAAGTTTATTTCACTCTTCAAGGTATTGCAAATCAGTGGTACGTAAAAAATGGAGACAGACTGAATTTTTGGGAAACGTTTAAAATGGAATAAAGTGGACTTTTTGCGATGGTCAAAAATATAAAAGAGAGGCCTAGGAACAACTGGAATACAGAGCACAACACTCAGGGTTGAATACGCAGTTCTACGTACATACAGTCTTAGGACTTTCTCAAGAAGTTAATCCTTCGATGTCAGACGATGTAAAAGGGACAAATCTATCGAAAGGTATTTCAGAAGATGCTTATCAGACCTTCTTAACAAAAGGAATTATCATTACAGCTGATTTAGTTAAATGCTGCGATTTGCTTGGATATGGGAGAGAATATATATAGGATATGAAGCAGAAGAGTGTTGGATGAAGAAGGTTTGAGAGACTTCCAAATGTCTTACCAGTGGATGCTATGCAGAACAGAAATCCAGATTCGGTGTCCCTCATTCGTAGAATCGTACAAGAGGACGTTCATCGATTGTTCAACTAAACTTACGAACTTTCGTACCTGTATTCTTAATCGCTAGAAGATAACACATCGTTCAATAAGTCCCTGGACTAATCCCCAGATAGCGTCGCAAATGAAATATTTCTGTGTGGGTAAAGTAAACCTAACTTTCAAAAGATACACGTGATTCATGATATTTAGATCGTTTGTTTCCGAGATATCAAAGTTTTACTGACCCTACTTTTGATGTTTTCAAAATGAGGGACAAAGCTGAATTTCGTTTGTTGTTTAAACATTGTTTCTTGACGGACAAAAATATTATTGAAACTGTTAAGCCGCTGCTAAATTTTAAAAATATTTTGCCTATCACAAAGCAACGATTAATCTGCTTATGAAATTAAGCTTTGTTCCTCATTTTGAACTCATCAAAAGTAGAGTCACGGAAACTTTGAGATCTAGGCAACAAACGATCGAAATACCATGAAACTTCAACGTGTATCATTTGAAAGTTAGGTTTGCTTTACCCACACAGAAATATTTCATTTGCGGCGTTAACTGGGGATTAGTCCCGGGACTTATTGAACGATGTGTTATAGTCCATGACGAAGTTGAATGAGTTTTGGGCAACGATTTCAGAAAAAAACCTAGAGATACTCGACGTCGACCAATACGCAGATCCAAAAAAATTGAAAGAATTTTGGCACCAATTTTAAGAAAACCTACAGAAACTTGGCGACGACAAATACGTAAATGTAACTAGGAAATCCAGAAGCTCTGTTTAGAAATCCCCAACACATACAAGAAAAAAATATCTTTGGAGAACAGTCGACAACAGACCAGTCTGTTTCCGATGTGGACGTTCTGGGCATGTTTTCCGCTATTGTAGAGAGAGGAAACCGTTTTTGATAATTTTCGAGTCCGCCAATCGGACTTCAATGATGTTGACGCTTAAAAAAAGAATTTCACGGAACAAAGCTCATTCGCTGCTATTTTGTAAGATATTGGCCAGGACCACCTAGTGCTAGACGACTGGAAGTTGTTCGATAAAGAACTGCAAACGTAAGCCTTGTTCTTCGACTAATATCAAGATGCCACGTTCGAGGAGACATAAAGGTAGTTCCAATCAATACACATTAGCTCTTTGAGAGGAATGTCACCATACAGTAATTCCGTACCATACACCGTACATTATACTTATGTTATCTTCATACCACAATGGGCAAAGTGAGGTCTGATTCGCAATATATTGCCTGAGAATTGAGTAATTCCTACAGAAATGTACAGCCAGGAAATAAAAAAAGCCAAAAAAAAAAAAAAAGCCACATTAAAACTAATTTTGTTGCAAATCGTTCTGTAAATATGCAGCTGCAGCCAATCAATTAGTAATAACATCACGTTTATAATGGTATTGTTGTGTTTTGCTTAGAAGGTATTCTAGATATTAAAACTGGCATCAGCTTCATTTTTTTCCGTAGGAAACCTCACTTTTGATAACCATTTTGGATTATTTGGATCAAATCTGTCCAGAAAATAGTATAGTTTATATATTTCTCCCAATTTTTCTTAGAGATATAAGCGCCTAAATATGAGGATGCTTATTTTCAAAAGAATTTGAAAAGTATTAATTCATATCTTCCCAAAAGATTATTCTATTCAAATTTAATTTTTTTATGCGTTAGAATGAAGAAACTCAAACATGTCCCATACATATATTTGATTAAAAACATTTTTTGAATTATGAATATCATTAATAAATTCATATTCCAAAAAATTATCAAATATAACCTATATGAATTTTTTACCGAATAGAATAGGCGTCATTCATCAAAAATATGGGTTCTCAAATTTGAAGCTTATTTCTATCATTGTTTTTCGAATTACAGTGATATTTCTTTTCTTATTGCTGCTAGGGAGTGTCATCTGTAACCTTGCATTCACATGAATTAAAACAGTTATTCAAGTAAGTTTTGATACTCATATAACTTTTTAATTAGCATTTCTTTACTCTATTTTACATTTAAAATTGTCATACTTCTTTTCAAGAATTGGTTTTCATGTCAAGAATTCATTTTTATATTAGCTAAATCTTTTTCCGAATTATCTTGATATCAGAAATTCGAATAGAAAATAAGAAATGGGTGTTACTATTTGGAAAAAATGAAAAAAAAAAAAAAAAAAAAAAACGAAAGTAAGTTAAATTTTAATATGTAGATAAGTCTCTAAAAAAAAAAAATAATAATAATAATAATAATAATAATAATTACGGATTGCATAAATAACTAGGCGCTCTTACAAACAAATCTTCACCATCGTTTCTACGATAATTTACGATGAAATTACTCAGGTTCCATATTTTCCTAGTTGTAGATACTCTCCAGCTGCGTTAGATTGATCCCCGGTTGGCAAAGTGCCAGGGCGATTCTACTCACGCGGTAGGGAAGATATCAAATGAAGAGAGAGGGGAAATTTTTCTATTACCGTTGTTTCGTCTGCTACGTGGAGAGTCACTAATACTACGGACATTCCTATTTTATAAATGGACCAGCCCTTTTCACCCATGTGCAGATGACGCCAGGGATCTTCCTTTCGCGGTTTATCGGTAGGAATAGTCGAGTTCCTGGATGAGAGGAGTTTATGTATGATTGCTGACACATCGGATATACGGAATACACAACAATAGACGGCGGACTCCCTTTAGATTATTCCATAATGTTGCTTTCGGAGTTAAGCAACGCACGAAAAAAAAGCAAGCCGAACAGCTCCAATTTTTTGGGGGGGGAATTTTCCTGGTCACTGTCTAGTCAGCAGCCACACGGACGAATGTGAAACATAGGATTAATACTGTTGATAATGCTCCTATCAACTAAAGGGTCTACCAAATTTTGACGACCGAAACACATCAATCTTTGAAGAAGTTCAGAAAATACTAGATAAAGATATCGCCCTGCGATTTTGAAAGTTCCAGGACGTCATTCGTTGTACTCGTAAAGAAAAAAAGAGGAAATCTGGTGTTTTAGAGTAGATTTTAGCAAGGTAAATTAAACACTGGAGAAAGATGTTTATATCCCCTCCTACGTAAGCTTGATTCTCTGAAATGCGCCATTTTCTTTTATTCCATGGACCTCCGCAAATAGAAGTAGACGAAGCGAATCGCAAAAATATGTCATTTATTACTCCTGAAAGGTTATACGAGTTTAAAGTGATGCCGTTTGGACCATGTAATGCACCCGTGAGTTTCCAGAAAATGATGGACAATTTGCCAAAAATCCATGATTTTTTGGAATAAAAAAGTTTTTCTCTGTAATGAAACTTTAAATTCTGCATTGTAGAAAATCTATATAGTTTTTCGGCAGCCAACCGTAATATGACGATTTAAATTGAGCTTGATTGAATGTAGAGTTTAAATGCTAGCGCAAAAAATGCCGTAATGAGTATGAATTCTTCTTGGTATATCTGTAAAAAGTTTGCATATTCATTACTCATTAAAATCTGTATATTTCTATCCGATCGCAGATTGAATTTATATTCCCAAATAATTTAGAGGTTATTTCCTCAAACTCAGCCGTACATACATTTATTCATGTAGGCGTATATACATACACAAAGCAGCCATACTAACATATATATATATATATATATATATACAGGGTGAGTACAAATGATGGACCCGATTTCAGAAATTGTTTTTTCGAAACTATTTCGCATATTACAATACGTGATACATGAATTTAAAGACAAATAAAATATTTTTATTTATTTATTTATTTATTTATATTTTTTTTTTGCACCAATGATCAACAGATAGCAGCTTATTCAAGATCGCTGTGATTGAAAGCCAAACATTGCAACAATGACAGGGAAGATTTTATGCGTATTAGAGTATGCAAGTTTTTTTTTTTTTTTTTTTTTTTTTTTTCAGTTATTTCAGTGCAACATGCATTTATAAATCGCTACGAAAAATAAGCACCAACCAACAAGAGCATTCTTCGATGGTATCATCAATTTAAGGAAACAGGTGTTTGTGTAAAAAAAAAAAAAAAAAAAAAAAAAGCGGCGGCCGGCCAAGCGTCTCAGAAGAAGCAGTGAAGAAGATGAGGCAGAGTTTTGTTCAAAGTCCATACGAGAATTGCTGCCCGTGAACTTGGAATGCCCCAGAGAACGGTATGGAAAATTTTATGGAAAAAATTAAATTTCAAGCCGTACCACTTGCAATTGACACAACAAATAACAGAGGACGACAAAATGCGTCGATTTCCCTTTTGTTTTCGTATGCAAGAGGAATTGTAAAGTGAAGATTTCGCGAATAAACTAATTTTCTCAGATGACCTTCCATTTATCAGGAAATATAAATTGTCATAATGTCAGAGTTTGGGGAAGTGAAAATCATCATGACATTGTGCAGTTTACTAGAGATTCACCAAAAGTGAATGTCTTTTGTGCGATGTCATGGGAAAAATTGTATGGACCGTTTTTCTGCAGCAGATGGTAATGCAGCAGATGGTAATGCAGCAGATGGTAAAACTGCAGCAGATGGTAATTATCTAGACATGTTGAAAATTTGGTTATTCTCACAACTGCTTAATGACAGCGCAGCATTTGTATTTCAGCAGGATGGAGCGCCACCTCATTTGCCTGTGCAGGTACGTAGTTTTTTGAACCAGGAGTTTCCGCACTGATGGATGGGGCGCGCGGGTGTCTGTGATTTGTCCTTATCACATGGCCATCAAGATCCTGAGACCTAACACCATATGATTTACATTTTAGGGGTTATGTCAAAGACATTGTTTATGTACTACCTGCGCCAAAAACAGTGCTAGAACTTACAGAACGCATATGTGCAGCATTACGAACCGTTGATAGAGTGATGCTACAAAATAACAAAATGTATGAAGCGAATTGGATTACGGATTGGACGTATGCCGTGTAACAAAAATATCGCACATGAAACATCTGTAACTGAAAACAAAAGTGGTTTATTTCTCTTTACATTCATGTGTCACTTATTGTAATATGTGCAGTAGTTTCGAAAATACGAATTTTTTAAATCCGGTCTATCATTTGTACTTACCCTGTGTGTATATATATATATATATATATCGTGGCAAAAAATTCTCGAAACTGACCAATAAAACTCTTATCCTTATCACACAAATAAAGTAAGTAGTGTCACATATCTTGCACAACTCGTATATCTCTTATTCAGGAAGAACAAAACAACAGCTCAAAGAACAAATTTTAAGAGGCGTCCGAACCTATATCTGAAAATAAACGAAACTTTCAGCTTTTTCTATTCTTTTTATAATGTTAGAGTAGATTGAAAACTTTCTAGATTGATCTAGGTCAGTAACCAATGAATATTTCCAGAAAATTACAGAAGCTTCAAAATTTGTTAATTCTTTTAGAAACTTAGAAGTTTATATATTTTTTTAATAACTCCTTTTTCTATTTTTATTAAAATTTAAAATAGTTTTTTATTAATATGTATATAATGCCAAATATATATGTGTATATATATATATATATATGGATTAAAAATGAACCAGGAAAATGTATGGTCAGTAGTTTATTTTCTAAATTGATTTTTGAAACTATTTTTTCAACATGAGGTACCACTTCGTGAAACATTTTTATTTTAAATGAAAAAGAATAGTTATTTTCTGTTTCAATGTTTCATTTAAAAAAAAAAAATAGTAATAATAATGGTAATAATAATAATAATAGTACTAATAATAATAATAAACGTTTGACCTTTTGGATGCTTCGGGAAATGTAACAGTAAAATATTTATTTACCTTATTTTAATTATTATTAATTTTTCTTAATTAATTTTTATTAATTTTTCCTACTGCAAAGTATTAATTGTTGTTATTTTGATAAGCGAAAAATAGAATAATAACTTTAGTTTGAGTAGATAGAATTAGAAATTGAGGCAAACGTTTTCCATTAAATTACAGCATTAAAACAGATAAAAGCCGTCCTTAAAATCTCGCATAGCTGTTAAACATATTATATTATTCATAAATTTCCTGTAATGTGCTTAAACTCAGTCAATTACAGTGTTAATGAGTCACCGAACCTCATTGAGTTAATGGGAATTCACCACAGTGATGTTGGTGTCAGTCCAAGACCGTAATGCAATATTTGAATGTTTAATGAAAGCTGCAGCTTAAGCAGGGCTTGTTTTGTGCCTCTCGAAGTCGTTGAGTACAATTTACTGTTATGTTTTCATCGAGTATAAGTTATCTTGTCGTTATGAAGTGCACTTCATAATTTCGGATACGATTAAATTTTGAAAATAACTCAGTTTAAAAATAGGAAATCAAATTCAACTTAAAACAATTTATTCTGTGTTTTCCGTTTAATATTGTAGAAAAATATTTTTAAATGTAAGCATATTTTATAATATATATGTCAAAGTACATTTTAATATAAAGTTTTGTGATGTAACTGCAATGTAATTCAACGAATATTTAAAAAAAAAAAAAAATGTGTATTTTATTTTGAATAATTTTAAACATTGAATTTTTAATTATTTTCTCTTACCGGCGTATAGTTCAGAAAATATTGTTTTTAGTAAATATTTTTGAAATTGAGGTGGCAAGTCGCCTTAAGAAAATTAAATATATATTGTTTTACCCAATTCTAGGAAATTATATTCTAAGAGAAAATTCACTTTGAAATTATACTATATTATAATTATTTAAGCAATTAATTGTAAATATATGTGAGTAAAAATGTAAAAAAAAAAAAATCGATAAAATAGAGAAGAAAAATTTATATTTATGAAATGTTTAGTTGGAATTTCAAATAAGTTTCATTAATGAAATCAAATTCCTATTTCAAAGTAAAAAAAAACTAAAATGTATCTCAAATTGCAATAACATCAAGATTACACAAATTACAACAAGAAAGTTGTTTATTTTGCGATATTCTATTTTAAAAATAGACATTTATGTTAAAAAGAAACTATCTCCAACCTTAATTTTGATATTTTAGTGAATTTTTAAATTTAGAGTCATACATCTTTCGTATTCTTTTTGTAATGTAATATTTAATATAAATATGTATTGTTAATAATCGAAGAGTCACTTTAAAGTTTAGAAAGATTGCACTTAAAGACTGTATAAATGCGAAGAAGTGGTATCTGTAAAGCTTAAAAATAGAGTGTGATAAGAAAAATAAGAAAATTATTGTACATCTATGTATTAATAGGCAAGCATAAAATTTGCGGTACACGTTTAACATATTAATTATGAGAGTAGAGGATTGAAAATGGTATCCTTCAAAAGGTATGGTTAGCCGGATGTGCAAAATACAAAATTATTTTTTTAGGATGTCAAGAAGATATTTAAAAATACTTTTATTTTTTATGCATTTTCCCCCATTTTTCCCTTTCATACGCGTATTCTTTTACATTAGAAATACCTAAAAGTAGAAAGTTGTTAAATATGGCAATTTCTTAAAACTCAAATAAAACCATAGTACTTTGTATAATGTAGCTTCACTATACTCTCGACTACAGATATTTTACAGCCATTAAAATGGCAGAAATTTGAGTGCATAAGTGGTAGATCAAAAGTTTATACTGTTCAAAATAAACGTAAGTTATAAAAGGATTTCATTTATCATAGTTCTATTTTCTATTTTCTAATTTTGTTAAGATCTAATTAATTTGAAGACATATTTTTAAGCGAAAACATAATGCATTCCAATTACTGAAAATTACTACTTTTTTTTAATTGAATTTATTATTATACGCAAGCGATTTGAGGACGTCACTGACCATCTGTGTGGCCAAGCAAAAATTACCTATGTTACTCGTTAATTGGATTGATTTTAAACATTAATTGGTTTAATTTTAAACATTAAGGAAAATTTTTAATCCCATATTTGGGTATAATTTATATACGTTACTGTCAGCATGTGTTAGATTGTGTTAGATTTTTTCTGTGAAATTAATGAAATTTTAACGAAATGATAATTTAAATTTTTTTCTGGGAAATTAATGAAATTTTAATTTTATATTTCAACGCTCTAAAAAAATAAAATTGTAGACTTCGATTTTCGATTATAAACATAAACATTTCAGTTCAAAAGAATGAGATTCGTTTCAAAGGAACGAATTTGATATCTGTCGTCCTTGGCGAAAAAAAAAAAAAATAAAATAAAATAAAATAAAATAAATAAATAAATAATAAAAATATCGCTAAATTATCTGGCGAGCATATTTAATTCCTTTCAAAAAACATGGTTATTTTAAAAACGTGTAATAAGAGAGCAATGAGGAATATGAAACAATATTCCGTACAATATATATATATATATATGTTTTACAAAAATATATATCGGACATGTTTGTTTTCGTATTATGTTTCTGATCGCCAAATATACAAAACGCAAGGGATGAACAAATATCAAATTTATGCCCATTTTATTTCTAGAAATTTCAAATTTCAAATTAAAATTTTTGTCAATTTGACAGCAAAATAACTTAATCTCACACATGTGCACGATAACTAATTTGTAACTGTACCCAAATATGGGAATCAAAATCAGGAAATAATTTTCTTCAATTTTTAATATTTTTTTACAAAAGATCCAATGGACGATTAACATAGGGAATCTTTTACTTGGCCGTAACAACGGTCAGTGACGTCACACTTCCCTTGTGTATATCTTTTGCGTATACAAGAAGAAAGTATAAGAGTCCGGTTTTCAACGAATCTACACGTTTTGAGATTTCCTTGCATTTCAATTAACTAAAGTCGCCTACTATTCTTTAAAAATGTGGCTTAAAAATGTGGCTTATTACTAGCTTCTGCATGTATAAGAAGGAAGTAGAAGATATGGAAAACAAAAATTCGATTTCAGGTTTTCGCTGAGTTTACATGTTTTGAGCTTTCCTTACGTTTCAATTAACTGAAATGGACTACTTATTTTTAAAAAATTTGGATTTATTGCTAGCTTTTGCATGCATATGAAGTAAGTATAAGATTCAGAAAAAATTTCGATTTTCGATTTTCAATTAAGTTACACATTTTGAGACTTACGGAACTCAATTGGACCATTTTTGGAAAATATCTGTCTTTCTGAGTTGAAACACAGTACTTTATGAACCAATGGAATTAATTTAACGGAATTTGATATTTGGTTGGACCTTGGTTTGACATGGTACCGATTAGATTTTGAACTGTATCACCCAACATGGAGCGTTTCCACGTTGCAATTTCCTCTTATTTCAGGAAAGGCTCAACATCTACAGCGTACCAAACTTAGAGAAATATATTAAGTAAAACTGTGCTGATTCAGTTAGAGTGCATATCGACAAACAATTGCCGCGGCCTTGTTGCAATTTTATTCCATTTAGGACAAGGCAACATTTTTGCTTTGCCTTGCTCTGCAAAAAAGGGGCCGAGTTTCAACCATTGGGCGATACTAGTCTATATCTATATCATTATATAAAGCGCAAAAAATTGTTTGTTTGTGGAGGGTAATCTCTGAAACTACTGAACCGATTTAAAAACTTCTTTCACTGACCGAAAGCTACAGTATGCCATATTGTTATAGGCTATATTTAATTTTGATAAAATAAATTTTAGTTTAAAATCTGAGCATTTTAATTAAAATTCCCATAGAAGCCGTAATAGAAATGGAAATAATGAAATATTAAAAAAATTAGCTGCTGCCAACATAAAAGAAACATTTACATATTCATTTCGTTTTTAAAATATCTTGACGTGAAAAGAAAAGAAATATATTTGCACGTGCATTAAATTGAAATTCATATAAAGCTTTTTTAATTGTTAAACTTACACGTTAAATCTGAAGTCATTATAGAATTAAAAGTGTTTATTTTTCTAATAATTTAATTTGATATGATTGAGATTTTTAAATTTATTTGGCGACTATTTTTAGCAACTAACAGTTATGGCAAGTAGCTCAATATACATAGCGCATACAGCCATTACTGAAATGTAAATAGCATTTAATTATTTGAGTTACATTATGTTGACTGGAAACCTATTTAATATACCTATGCTCTATAGCTATACTAATATAAAAAAAAGAAAGGTTTATATGCATATGTAGAGAACGATCGCTAGAACTAAAAAGCCGATTGCTTTTTTTTTTTTTCTTTCAATAATCAAAAGTTACACTGTCTCTCTCTAAGTGCTAGAAGCTATAATAAATTTTAATAAAATAAATTTTTAATTAAAATTTTCAATATTTTAATTGAAAACAAAGCATAGATTTGATATCTATCGTCATTGGCGATTTTTGTATTTGGCGATCGAAAACGTAATACGAAAATCTGTATATTATCGTAGTAAATACGAGATGTATGTGTTTACTTCAATTACCCTACTACCGTAGGTAGTGGAAGTATTGTATAGGTTTTGGCAATTGGTCAGTGCGTGTGTATATGTGCACGTGTGTGTGTAATCTTCTGGCTGTCATATCTCCAAAACTAATAAAAATAGAACTACTAAACTTCACAAGTGATTCAGGTCTGGTGTACAGATAAATTTTCCAAATTTTCGTGAAAATTGAAAAACCGGAATTGGGTCATCGAAAACCAGAAATGGGACCCTAAGCCCATATTAAAAAAAAAAACACCTCTAATGATTTTCTTCAAAGTTGCTATATAAATAATATATTAGATGCCCTTTCGATTGAAAAGTTGCTTACTTCAGGAAAATTGATAGGCGTCCTCTATGAACAGCTCAATTTCAGACTTCGCAAGTGCGTTCCTTTAAAAACGCCTGTACGGATTTTTTTCAAACTCGCCATGTTAACTTCCTATTAAATATCCTTTTGTATGTAATTATTGTTTTTATGTCAATAATTGAGTATGTTAAGTTTTGGTAAAAGTTGGTATCTCAAAAACGGCTCTAACGTATTCTTGAAATTTTTTTCTTTAATCCAATTTAGATAACCTTTCTCAAGTATTACGTTTTACGTGCTTATTACAGGAATATTAACGGTCATCCTGATTAGGTAGTTCAGTTTTAGATCTCGGAAATTCGTGTTTAAAAAAATAACTATCTATTTTTTCCCCCTTATTTTTTAACTCGCTATGCAAACTGTGTTGTATGTGTCTTTATACGTGTATCAAGTTTCTCTTACTCGAAAATCTCAAAAAATGCAAGTAATATCTCCAAAAAATTGTATATATTACGTGTAATAGTGGGTAATGGAAGTCGTGTGGTTGTTTCACACCAGATTCTGTAATAGTATATATTGTACGAATATTGTTTCATATTATTGATTTCTCCTTTAATATATATTATTAAAATAATAATCAATTATGGAAAAAATTAAATATGTTTGCGAAATGAAAAAATAAATAATAATTAAAGCTATTATGACGTCAATTTTATCAAAAACATTTTCATGTCATAGGTTTATTTTTCAATATTTTTTATTCATGAGTAAAGAAATGTTTCTTTTTATGAAATAAATAAATAAATAAATAAATAGCATTAAGTAAAAATTGCCAACATTTAACAACTAATTAAAAAAAATAATTGTAAAATTATATTTTGACTTTCCAGTTAATAATATTGCCTGACTATAATATATAAACTGATATATTTCTTGATTTTTTACATATCAATCCATCTTTAACTAAAATTTGTTCATCAGTGCGAAGCCGGACGGGTCAGCTAGTTTATAATAAAGATGCAATCAATTAATTTTGTAGACAAAACTGATTGATTAAAATTAATTGATTACTGAACTATTGACTTATACTTTTTTTACAATTGTTAGCATACTTCGAGTTTTAGAAGAAACAACTATTTAACGTTATTTTAAAATTCATTTATATATTTAGTACGACAGTTTGCACTGGTTCTTTCAACCCGTTTGTTGAGTTTCACATTAAATGTGCCAGTAAACCTGCCAAAATTCAGTTCTATCATTTATTTTCCTAAACTATCTTAAAATATTATGTCAAATCTGTATAAAACCAATTATAAATAAGTAAATAAATAAAAATGAATAAAAATGAATGAATGAATGAATGAATATAATGAAATAGCTATACACACACACACACACACACACACACATATATATATATACATATATATATATATATACATACACACACACATATATACACACACACACATATATATATATATATATATATATATATATATTTTTTTTTTTTTTTTTTTGAAAAAAAAAAAAATGAACGCATAAGCTTTTTTTTTTTCTTTTTTCTTTTTAAGATTTAGATAATATTTAATTAAAAACATTTTATTTATTTAGACCAATTAAAAATATGTTTTTCCTTTTTCCCCTCCGGCATTAAGTCAAAAAAAAAAATAAATTAATGTAAAATTCAGAAAAATCATGCTAAAGCAAAGAAAGAGATTGGACCTTGGAACAGCTTGAAATTTGGCTCCGAAGTATCTCGGATGTTTCTCCATAAGATGTTTATTTACACAATTTTATTCATAGCGAAAATGACAACAAATCTTTAAAAGTCTCCAAGGATATGCTAAAGCTTTACCACAGAAATTTGTACTAAAACTGCAAAAAAGAAATTTTCAGGACTAAATATAGTAACCAAATGATGAAACACATTTACTGCATTCCTTTATATCAAAGAATAAATTAAAATAAGTCCTGTCGTATTAAATTAAATACTGTTTACAAGGAATCTACGCAGATTTTTTTTTCAATTGGTTGGCAACTAGCGAAATTTTTTTAGCTGAAAGTAAACTTGTTTTATGTTGCTTTCAGTATACCAATTTTATTGGAAATCAAAAAAGTATCATGTTTTCGTGGATATATTATATTATTTAAATTTTATTTAAGTTATCATTAATTGATTTACTTACCTATAAATAAATTTTCGTTGGTAGTTAATTCCTTCACGATAACTAAAAATTTTTGTTGTTGTGTTTTATATGCACTAAGGACGTAATATACAAAATATTAATGTACCAAATTTGTCATTAATAGGTGATAAAAAACATATGAAAGCAAACAAATTGTATAAATAATACATAATTATCTACATAACATATTTAAAATATTCTATGAATACAAAATAAATGTTTCTATTTTTATTGAGTTTAAACTATTTTTAATATGGAATTCATATACTTTTTTGATGGATGGGTGGTTAATTTTTACAAGAGGGGAATATGATGAGACCAGTAATCGAAAGTTGCAATTTTTGCTAACTAGGATGACAATATTGCCAGTCCATATTTGCTTTGAATAATTAGTTTGTTTGAAAGTAAATTGTCATTAATAATCGTCAAATACAGTCGCAGTAAAATTATTTCAGCCCCAGCAATAATTCCTATGTAAAAAAAGTACACTTAATACGGTTTTGTTTAATAAATCCTTCTCAAATTATGTTCTTAGTCAGTCTAAGAACCTGATTTGACAAAGATTTATTTAACAAACCAGTATTTAGTGTATTTTTTACTTTTTTCTATATTCAATAGAAAAAGTATTGGATTCGTAAAAATTTTAGACTACAGGCTTTTGAAGGATTTCCACGTTTTAAGAGGTCTAGAACACGATTTGATCATTTTTAGAAAATGTCTGTCTGTGTGTGTGTATGTGTGACAAAAAATGTGTGGCAACTGTCTCTCTGGAACTACTGCTCAGAATTACATATAAATTTATATGTAGATGCACCTTGGCCTAAATTAGTGCCTGTCAACTTTTAGTGTCAACCGCTCAACAGGTGACGCTGCTATATAGCGATATCTGTAATCTCAGGGGAGGCTATATCTCAGGTTCTAGTGTGTATAAACAAACAAACAAAAAAAAAAAAAAACTTGATAAGTAAGAAGACTATTATGAGATCTTAGGCTGATTCAATTATATGCTTATCGGCTAACAGGAGACGCTGTTATACAGAGATTTCCACAATTTATGGAAAGGCTATATCTCAGGAACTACTGCACATAATTGCATATAAATTTGTATGTTGATGCACCTTAACATAAATTAGTACCTATCAACATTTGGTGTAAACCACTCAACAAGTGGCGCTGCGATACAGCGATTTCCACAATTTAAAGGAAGGCTATATCTCAGGATCTATTGCATATCATCAAACAAAGCTTGATATGTGAGAAGGCCATTATGAGACATTATTCTGACAAATTTTGATGGTTATCGGCCAATAGGTGGCGTTGCTATATTTCAAATTTCATCGATAACAGGATGGCTATGGCTCAAATTCTATGGCATATAATTGTACGAAACTCGATATGTGAGATAACCATTAAAAATACGCATATTTTAAGGTGTTATTTATAGACGATAAAACTGTCTTTCTTTGGATATTTAGTGTTAGATTTCCTTAAGAAGTAAATCATTTGCGTTCATCCTGTTAAATAACTTTAATAAATAGTAGTTTCGCACTTACGGAATTTGTACAGGAAAATATAGAAGAAAGTCTTGTGGCGCCACAACATACTAGTTTTACATAGGAATAATTGCTAGAGCTCGAATAATTTTGCTCCCGACTGTATTTCTCTCTGTATGGTTCAGATTCTGCTGTTGCTATTTTCGCTCTCATTATTAAAATAAAATCACCCAATTTCACAAATCTATTATATAAATGGTCGAAGTTAATATCTTAATTATGCTTATAGAAACATTTTTCACTTTTAAACACATCATTTGTTTATAATGTAAACATCGTATTTAACTTTTCAAAGTTCAAAATAAGTTTTTTTTTTTTTTTTTTTTAATCTAATTATAAATATACTCAAAAAAAAAAAAAAGGCGTTCATCTCAAAAGTCTTAAAGATTATAAATTTTATTTATCGATACATATAAGCTTTTTTTTTTTTTTTTTTTTTTTTTTTAAAAAAAAAAAAAAAAACTCTTTATCCACACAAAAGAAAAAAAAAACCCCTCAGACAATTTTATTTTTTCTGAAATTATCATTTATATTATAATCACAGTATTATTGCTCTTAAAGAATTTTTTTTTAGTCAATGACGTGGATCTTTATTTTTTTTTCCCTTATCCTTTTAAAAAGACATAATTATCTTTCACTTTTGTTCTGCAATTCTTTTATGCTTAAAAAAACTTATCTTAAGCAAAAATTCTGATATGGTATTCAAATTTCCATTTCGGTATGTTTTTCTGCGTTATTTAATAAAAGCATTCAGACGACCGCTCATGGAAAAATATTTAAATTAACTTAATGACCCATGTTTGGAAAAAAAAAGAGCCTAGATGTGTATTCGTTTGCTAATGATTGCAGACTGAAAAAAGTTTTTGAGTGGACAAAAAAGACTTTCCGTGAATAACATTTCATTTATTATGTTTTTATTTTTTTATATATAGATATTTTTTTAATAATATAAGCAAGGATAAAGCATGTTAAAAAAGTCGCAAAAGAATATTTTTACTTAATTGTATTATTGTTGCTTTAATTTGAAGACTTTTTTTATTTTATTTATTTCTTATATAAATATATATGTATGTGTGTGTGTTTCTTATAACTCGAAATGATTTTAAAAATACAGGAGACTGTACATGTATAATTTGAATTCTAGTAATTCATATTTATTCTATTTTTAAAGAAATCTCAACCGAAAATTTACAGAAAGCAAGATATACATATACAAAATTCTTTAATATATTGTATAATCATTTATACAATACAGCTGCCAATTTTTTAATTTATTTCTTAGCATTGTAATTATCCACAGTTTTTTCATATAATATTTTTTAAAGAACAATATTTCTCCTAATTAATATTAGAGAAAATTACTCAAAAAAAAAAAAAAAAAAAAAGAGGTGTCAAATGTGTCGGGTACTAACAATGTTGTAAAATAAGCTAAGAAGTTAGAAGATTTTTATTGGACCATGAAAAAAAAAGTTAATTTAATAAAATGGTATTTATACTAATAGTTACACAGCTTATTTTTGAAATTTCCCATGTAATATCGAAAAGTTTTGTTTAAAAACTTTTTAACTGATAATTAAAAAATAACAATAAAAGCATCATAAAAGCTGTTGAAAAAATATTGAAATTGCATAAAAATGATGCAAATTACTTAAAAATAATATCAAAAGTTACATAAGCTTAATTAAAATTTTATTCCTTTTTTCTTTTTTGAAGATTCTTTTTCAGATTGACAAAAAAAAAAAAAAAAAATCTGAAAGTAAGTTATCATTTTTTTGTATCCACATTTTCGACATTTATAATCAAAACTTATGAAAGCAATCACAATTATTTCTAAGAATAATCTGGTTTGGCGCTCACGTGACTTTTCTTTTATTATGCATCTGAATGCATTGCTGTGAAGACAGATTACACCCTTTAAAACTTACCAGTCTTAGTCATACACTGTTAAAAATAATAGCTTAATGTTTCGATAATTGGTGACAAATATGCATTTTTAGCTGTAACTAATAATTGGATGCTAAATTTATTCACCATTTATGTGGTGCTTATTACTGAAACTGAAATACTCTCACTAAAATGGTAAAATGTTGAGTGCAGCTGATATTTTTTATTCACCAAAATATTTATTAAGTCACCAAAATACTGAGTGCAGCTGATTGGAACCAGTTTTCTCGTTAAATGCAGGATTTTTTTTTTTTTTTTTTTTTTTTTCTTTTTTTAACAGTATACTTATCAAATGGCAAATTTGTATTATGTTCAAAATAATAAATGAAATTTCTTGAAATTATTTGTTTTGAATTTATGGTGAGAACAGACAAAATTATATATCAATAATTAACAAATTGATTTTTGCACTTGGGGTATGCATAATTAAAATAAGTGTCGATAATTAGAATTGAAATTAGTGCTTTTTTTACCAAGTAATTATCATTTCTAAATAGTTTTCCCATACTTGGTAAAATACAGTTAAGAAATTCCAGCAGTTACATTCAATGGAGAATATTATTTGCTTAATTATTAGCAGCCCTCTATATTGTCTATAAATTATGTACTCAAAACATAGTATACCTAATTTTAGCACGATTTGAAAAACACATATCGCAACTGGAAATAGACTTCCAGCAATTTTAAAAATAACCCTAATATATCGGAATTATTTTCTGAGTTCCTGTTAATGAATGGTAAATTATTTATATACCATATCCTTTAAGAAACTTGTTTTATGAATATAAAATATATATCTTTATTTCATTTTGTTTAGTGCCATCTAAATACATTAAATTGTATATACCAGTTCTTTTGCCCATAGGCGTAATATATTTGTTAACCTTGTGTTTCCTGTGCACGAACTAATGAGATTTGAAGCAACATCTCCATATCATACTGAATTAAAATGTCGAGTTTGGACTACTTACTAATATTTGTTTTTGACTTATGCTGATATACAGACATATACACTCAAATAGAGCCAGGAAGACATACAGGTAGACGGGCCGATAAATATAATTTCCGGAATCAAGAAACTATATTTATTAGTTAGTTTGTGTGTCCAACTAACTGATTCAAAATGTGAAAATATATCAAAAACCAAATTTCAAAACGTTGATCTCAAAAAAAAAAAAAAAAAAAAAAAAAAAAAATAATAATAATAATAATAATAAATAGAATATATAAATAATAAAGAAAGAAAGAAAGAAAGAAAGAAAATAAATGAATGAATAAGAAAAAAAATCAGTTTGACATAAATTAGCATTAAGCTAATATAATTACAAGATAAAAAGAATTTTTTATATACCATGTTTTTAAATCTTCTGCGTTGAATCGTATAACGTTGATAATTCTGTGCATTAATAAATACCTTTTAAATTTTTTTCTCATGAATCTTCCATCAACTTGAAAGAAAATGATCAAATGCGTAATAAAGAGAGCAATTATAAGAAATTTTAAAACATTTATTAATTGAATAAAAGTATCAAACGAATGCATTGTCATTGTGTTATGGGCTTTTCTAAAAGCTATTCTGGACTATTCAAATGTCTAAGCTACTTGGGAAGTTAGATGAAAAACGATTGAAAGGTTTGTACTGGACAAACTAACAAGAAAGCAAGTTAATAAAAACATAGTAAACAAGTAATGTAAAGGGAAAAAATTAAGTCAATTCCTACTTTTAGTCAATTCTCAACACTATCATCGGTTTTTTTTTTTTTTTTTTTTTTGGCAACAATTAAATTATAGCCAATATTTCAATGGCTATAATAACTCTATTAGGATGTTATTATTTTCATACTTTAATTAATTATAAGAAAACTAATAAAAAATTTGAAAATCGGATTTCGAAATATTGTGTGTCACCGTGTTCTGAGCAATCCTGAAAGTTTCAAACTTCTGGCTAGTCGGGAAATTAGTTAAAAGCCGATTGCAAGATTTGTACTAGATATAGGGAGAGTGTGAACTAATAGTAGGAAGAAAGTAATAGTAGGAAGAAAAAAAGAAAAAGAAAAGAAAGAATCTTACGGCATTTTTTTTCAAAGTTCCTAACCACTTTCTTTCACCTTCAGTTTTACACTGCATTTCTCCGCAGCCATCTTTAATAAAAATGAGAAAAATAATGCATATTCGAGAAGAGTTAGGGTTTACGAAACTTTTACTTCCAGCATTTATTACCCCGGAAATTTCGTTCGGGAGTTGTGTAAAATATAAAAGTAATTACAAATAAAGATAAAAATATGCAATATTTCCCGATATAAGTATTGTTCATTCACGTTATTTTGCCTTTTAATTTCAATGTAACACTTATAAATTAGGAGAGGGTTTTCCATTGAAAAATTGTTTGATGAAATTTTTATCTCTCCTAATGAAATGAGAGCTTAAGTGCACTATAATACTATTTATTAGGACTAGGGGGACAATTAGTTTCAATCTGGATAAACCAGTTTTGTAAACCAGTTTTAGGTAGTACCGAAAAAAGGAAAAATAAATTAGAAATATCAATCTTATCGTTACAAATTTGATACCAAATGAAAGGGATAATTTTTGTGAATCCAAGCGTGTAAACTGTTTTTGAAACGACAATTAGATTTTTAAAAATTAATTTAGGTATGAAATTTAGATGGTAACACTGCATTTTAGTTCGTTTCAGTCACTTTAAAAGGTACGTGGCCCAGTTTTATAGTCGAAAAATGAGATAAAAAATAAATAAACATTAAAAAAATAAATAAAAATTTTAGAGGTTGAAATTAATAGTCCTCCGTACTAAATTAAATTTTGTCTTTGACAGAATATTTACTTTTTTCTTTCTTTCTCTCTCTCTCTCTCTCTCTCTCTTAATTATTATAGATTTGATTTTAAAAAGATTACAAACGTATTTTGTTTAGATGATAAAATTTTTGCGAATGATTTCGTCTGCATCTGATTAATCTTATGAAACATGTCATAATGCTTCTTTTTAATAAAAGACATAATGATAAAATCATCCTAAGCGATTCTCTTATTTATTTATTTATTTATTTTAGAAATTGCGCACATTAACATTTTCTTCTTAAATTAGATATGAATTTTTTCGTATTTACAATACAATTTACAACATTAGAAGATCGATTAAAAAAATATATTTTACTCTAATCAATTGTGGTTGTAAGTAAACACTGTAGATGTAATCATTTACTTGAAATTATTAGCGAAGATCTAACATATTTTTTTCATTTAATGTCAAATGCACGATGTTAATTTCAAGTAATTAATCACATCATAATATTCACCTAGGGTCAGAATTAACTTTTTTCTTTTCTTTTCTTTTTTTCGTTTTTAATTTAATATTTTTGTATTAAAATTATACTACTTAATTACTTAATTACATATAACGAAATCTATCTCGTAATTTTTTTTTTTTTTTTTAAGGGATAGTTTTAAATTCATCCCGAAATTATTACCCTTTCGCTTTCTCATGGTTCAAGATTACAACAGAAAAGCAAATTGGCAGTCATGAATCAATTAACAGTTTATGTTGTTCCGTTCATTTCTGACCAATTTGATATTCGAAGACTTGATATTTTGGAAGCGAATTTCATGTTCACCAATTCTACATTATAAACACACGTTTAAAAATGTAGGGACAACTCTCATTGCAAGTTTTATAAAACGGCTTGAAAAGGGTATTGCAGGTTAAGCATATAAAAAACTGCACCAGCGTCGAATGAAGAGTTCTTGCCTGCTATTTATTGTTCTTTATCTGAAACATCTTTCGTACACAATTTTAGACTTCTACCCTCAACGATTAGGGAGTAATGGGGGTGGCAACCTAAAACGTTAATTAAAAAAAAATATATATATAATTTAAAATATATATATATATATATATTCAAGATATCTTAGCGAGGTTGAAACTATTTATAAATGTTTATAAAGTACATAATATATATTTTTTTCAGAATTTTCACTCGATTTTAAACGGTAGAAAATGATAAGTATATTTTTGATGGGCGATTTTTTATACTATCCACCAAAGTGACACCTACTAAAAAAATATTGTTTATTTGTTTATTAGTTAGCTATTATATATAAAAATTACAGAAGTGTCAAATTGGTAGAACGTAGTGAAAAAAATAATAATCACTTAACAATAATACTCGAATACTTGTGTGCAAATGTTTCACTGACACCAGCACTTGTTATCAATAACTTCTATTATTGTCAATCGAATAAATTGAACCATAACTATTATATAAATTATTGATAAAAATACGCTGGTATAGGTTTTTCGTGCTGAGACGGAAACACTTGCACCCTTGTAATAATACCAATGATATAATATTTATTTTTAAAAACTATTTTATAATAATAAATAAATAAGGCAAGCAAATATAAAAATGCACTTTTAACATTTGTTACTAAAATGTACCAATTAGCAATAAAAAAATATTCTATTTAATCGTTATCAGGGATCTTACATCTAAACTATTTTTTCAAGACACTTTTACGGATGAGAAATTTTTCTTATTTTTGCTTCCTTTATTTTGATACACTAGTCACTATCCTGTTTAATCACGACATATTACTATGAAAGTACTGATATAAAGATTTCTGAAAATTGTATAGATGCCAACATTTTAATTTATTCAGGGGTACTGTTAGCCCCGCCATTATTTATAGAAAAAAATTATGAAATATGTAACTTCCGTAAAATTAGGCAATTTTATCCTTAAAAAATAAGTGGTATGGAAAAAAGGCGGGGCTAAAAAATACTCCGGAATAAATCAAATTTTGCCATCTGTGCTATTTTCATATAAAAATTTTTATATGAGTATTTTTGAAGTGTTGTGACGTGATTAAACAGGATAGAGACTATTACGTAAAAATAAAGGTAGCAAAAATTACGGAAATTTCTCATCCTTAAAAGTGTCTTGAAAAAAGGGCGAGATGTAAGATCCCTGATAATAAAAAAATATATAATTTTTATTTATTTATTTATTTATTTATTGCTAATTGTTACGTTTTAATAACAAATGTTAATAGAGCAATTTTGTATTTGCTTTCATTGTTTATTTATTGATATTAAGTAGTTTTTAAAAATAAATATAATATCATTGGTATTATTATTAAGTGATTATTATTTTTTTCACTACGCTCTACCAATTTGACAGTTCTGTAATTTTTATATGGTAATAGCTAACTAATAAACAAATAAACTGTATTTTTTGGTAGGTGTCACTTTGGTGGATAATGTAAAAAAACGCCCATCAAAAATATACTTATCATTTTCTACCGTTTAAAATCAAGTGAAAATTCTGAAAAAAAATATATATTATGTAATTCATAAACATTTATAAATAGTTTCAACCTCGTTAAAATATCTTCAATAGTTATTTTCTTTTAATTAAATTTAACGTTTTAGGTTGCCACCCCCATTACTCCCTAATCGTTGAGGGTAGAAGTCTAAAATTGTGTACGAAAGATGTTTCAGATAAAGAACAATAAATAGCAGGCAAGAACTCTTCATTCGACGCTAGTGCAGTTTTCATATGCTTAACCTGCAATACCCTTTAATTTAAAGAAACAACGGAAAGGACGAATCGGTAGAGGGAGAAGATCGCTGACTTATCAGATTCCATGTACAAAAACAATCAGAAGCCACTCAATTAAGCAATGTTGCCAGATTGCGCGACTTTTTTATTCAACAGTCACCAATCATTTTGAGAAGTGATATTTAATGTACGTAATCGATGATCAATCGCCTATTATGTATATCAAACATCACTTCTCAAAGCTATTGGTGACTCTTAAATAAAAAAAGCCGTGCAATCTGGCAACACTGCAATTCAGACAAAAGAAGAAACAACTTGGACGAAGAAAAAAGACAAAAAAAAAAAAAAACTACTTTATAAAAAAAAAAAAAAAAAAAAAAAAGGGAAAAACAAATCAATATACCTGAAGATAATTGGAACAAAGACACAATTTTTTATTTATTAAATTTTAAGTGTACAGTAAATCTTTTATATATTAAATTTTATTTTATTTATTAATTTATAAATTTTACTTTTATTGATAAATAAGACTACAGCCCTATAAAAATGTTTTTTAAGTATCTATCGGCAAATTTTAATTCAAATAAATAGAAAATAAATGGATTTAACAAATAAAAAAGTAGACAGGTTATTAATTTTATATCGCTGTTTGGACACTTATACAAATTTTGATTGATTATGTATTGTTTTAAATTGTTTTATTTTCTTCCGAGGCCTTTTATTAGTATTAGTGTTTCAATATGAAAATGGTTCAACATGGTCTTTGTCAGTAAAATGGAGCAAATTTCTTGCTTGAAAAATCACACGTGTAGCTAATATCGTATTTAAGTGTATTAAACAATGAACAAATAAAAGAAACATATTTATTTATTTATATATTTATTTATTAAGGAATAAAAACCAAATCTAGAGAATTAAAATAATACTTTCCTGAGTATGTGCGGATTGTTTTTGATCCAAACTGTGTATTTGTTTTACTAAAAGAAAACAAATTGGTTCAAAGAAATATGCGTGGTGTGTTAAAAAAGTATCGAACTTTTAGTTGGTAAAAATAAATTTATTGATTTGGAATTCCAAAACACTAATCCCCTGGAAGGTAGTCAGTCACCTTGGTAATATACACACTTCACCCAACTATCCTGTCATTGTTGAAAACGCCTGGGGAGGCAAGTTTTTTGAATGGTGAGCAACCGAGCTGTCTCATTCCAGAGGGTGTCTTCTCTTGAATCAATTTGGGACCCTTTTAGCGGAATTTTCAGCCAGGGAAATAGCCAAAAGTCACAGTGAGCCATATCGGGTGAGTACGGAGCCTGATGAACAACAGGAATGTTGTGTTTGGCGATAAACCAAATGCGCAGAATGTACAGACGTGTTTCCAAGATTTCGCTGCCCACAAATTGAGTCGTTTGCGCCGCACGTCTCTACGAAGGCGACGAAGGACCTCTTGGTAGTACCCCTTTGTGATAGTTTGGCTTTGTGGTGCGTACTCATGATGTACCACACCGTGGAAGTTATGGGAAATGGTCAACATGTCCAATGGTGTGCGGCCATCTTTGAAGCGTTTGTACCACTTTTTTATGCGTAAGATGTCATCGTCCTGAAAGTCTGTTGAATCTTACGACTGGTTTCCGCTAGGGTAACGCCACACTTTTTGTAAAATTTGATGCAATATCGCTGCTGAAGGTTTTCTGTCATGTTCAAGTTTTTCTGTGGGCGGGAAAATTTTCACAATTGCGCATGAGTGTCCCATCTAGATCTGCATGGAAGAGAGTGTCTCTCAGTTCATTGGTTTACGCGAAAAAAAATGAGGTTCGATAGTTTTTGATCACCCCTCATATAGTGAGATCATTAATACTTCTTGTAATGATAATAATAATAATAATAATAATAACAGAATGCTTGGGTCATTTATTTATTTATTTATTTATTTTATATAGTAAAATTTTAATAAATAAACTTTATAAATTTTATAAATAAGTTTGATAAAAAATAGTAACGGTTATCTTTTCAAGAGGTTATTTTGAGCCTTGATTGTTCATAAAAGGATCTTCATTCAGTGCAATGATTGATAACTTTGACCCTTTGCCAGTGCTATTTATTTTCACTCTTCCGATCAGAGTTGCCAAATTTAATGACCTTTTTCATTCAATATCGACCACTAAATTTCATTTGCAACGTTTTCCTAATCACTTCGAAGGTTATTCGTCCATTATGTATATTAAGTATCACTCCTCAAAATTACTGGTTATTATTTTCATATCTTTGAATAAAAATAGTATCTAAATTTGGCAACACTTTACACTGCGCTTTACAGTGTTAGGGACGGCAAAGGGTTAATTCCCCATGACAGTGTCCGCATTTGGCACGACTCCAAAACTATGACGGATTTTGCAACTGGATGTGCAAAAATTTCAATTGAATATGGTGACAGTATAATTTGTAGAGGAAACTAATTAATTTACTTTTTTTTTACTAAATTTTGTTACTTTGTTATTATTATCGTTATTAATTTTATTCTTTGTATTTCATTTCAGTAATAAATAGATAAATAATATTCTGTATTGCAGTGAAATATTCCAGATAAAATCTGAAGGCATATGTTTCTTTTATTCATTCAATACTTGATACACTTATATTCCGTATTAGTGCGATATTTAATGAATAAAATTGCTCCATATTATTGACAAAGGCCTTATATTTTAATAAAGATTTTCACTTTATTTAATCAGTAAAAATTCTTACGTAAATATATAATACTTCTATTAATATTTTCTGACAGCCAACAACATTTTCTGGCAACTATGCAGGTTAATTTTCTGCCATCTTAGAAATAAAAATTGTTACAGAAAATTATTGATGAAGGACCTTGGAAACACCAGATATGAACAACAACATATAGTCGATACTTTTCTAGTTTAAAGTAAAATAAATATGTTAAGAAGGAAAAATATAGAAAAAAATAGAGAGAAAGAAAAGAAGATATAGAAAGAAAAGAAGATAGAAAAAGTGCAATGACTGTATAAGTGGTCACCCTACTAGGCCCTTTATAAAATTGACATGAAATATGTTATATTAACGAAATCCCTAACATTTCATAATTATTGAGGCAGAAATTTATTAAATTACGCATTTGATCAATTGTTATTGTTGTTTTTGAGATATTTACTAATGGATTTTATAATAAAAAATATTTTTGTTTATTTAAATGTATAACAAGTTCAGTAAGTTTTTAAATTTACAGAAACATATACGTGTAATAGCTTGTAGTTCATTCAATTTATTTCAGCATTTATCATAATTTTTAATTTTATTCAAATATTTTTTTAAACATTTAAAATCGTAATTTCATATTTAAAACTAAACGAATAACAAAAAGAAAAACATGTAATTATTTGTTTTAATAAATATATATGCAAACGAAAACAGCTATTAAATATAAGAAAAAATACTTTACTTAAAGTAATTTTTATCGTTAATGTAAGATCTAATGATTTTTTCACTGTAAGACTTCAATTATATTAAAAGATTTCCCGAAATAATAATAATAATAAAAGTACTTTCTTTTCTTTCCAATTAACTAATTGGGGAAACGGTAAAAGTACAGACAAAATGTTTATCAGTAACAAAGATTATTTTTTATGTTCTCTCTTTAACGCATACATTTTTCCTAATTTACACATAAATAAACATATGTATTTTTTTTTATGTATTATGAATATTTAAAAATATTGTTAAAGTTTGTAAAATTTTATACCATTTTCAATTTAAATATTTCTGTCTGTAATTGAAACACATACACACATTTATGTATATGTATGTATATTAATCCAAGAACATTAATTTTTTAGTTCTAAATGAAATAATTCTTAGTTATTTCAATTTAAATATTCTTTCAAAATTTTAATTTTCTACCATTCATATTTAAAAAAAAATTTAAATGGATAAAATAGAATTTATCAGTTTTACATTTTCTTGAATATATACTTACGCATATATATATATATATATATATATATAATGCAATAATGAATGAATATGCATTATAAATTTATTTTTTAAAATTGGTATTTAACATTTAAGAGTAAAAATTAAAGTATATATATGTATATATATATATATATATATATATATATAATGACTATTAATTATAAAATAATTAATAAAATTAAATAAAAATTAAAAAAGAAATATATATATTCTACCTTTTAATGAACTTCAGATGAACTACTACTACAGTGTTAAAAATTAATATCGAAAAACTATTGTAATTTTCTTGTTTTATTTCTTATGTAAAATTACTGAGAAAAGTAAGCACAGACGAGGAAAAAAAACAATTTTTACATATATTTGAAAAGTAAATAAGTAATATTTTAAATAATTATTGATGAAAGAATTTTAGTGGTCTGCAGTACATTTTCTGAAGTAGAAAGACTCCTTTTTAATTTTTATTATTGAGAAATGAAACAGTAAAGCAATTAAAATGTACAAAACAGTTCAAAATAGGTATTTTTTATTTTTAAATAAAATAATTATAACATTACAGAAACTGTAAAAACCTTATGTAAATGTCTATACATGTTAATAACGTAGTATGTGTCAAAATTAACAAAAGAAGGTGTACAGCGTAATACATAGAACTCTGAAATTCAGATATTAATAAATTATTTGAAGTAAAGTATTCACAGAACTATATTATAAAGGAGAAATCGATGAAATATTTATTATTTTAACAAAATTATTTCAAAAAATAATTCTAAATTGTGAAATAAAACATATTCATATGAAAAAGTAGGTTTTCCGGCAATGCAATTTTAGTGTGTCAAAAATACAACCTTTCTTATTATTTAATAGTCAAATGCATTATATATTATACAAACACATTGAAAAGCTTACATTTTATGCATACTTTAAATACGAATATCGATGATATAACGCAAAAACAGCACAAACATACTAAATTTATTATATTCTACACACAAATTGTACACGTGTTTCGGATGTAATAGTACGATTTTTCAAACAGAAATTTTGAATTATAGTAAATAATTTAAACATTTATATTATTGAAGACAGGTTTATAGTAACTTACAGTAAACGTTGAAAACAATTATGTGACTGACATCTACAAATTAAATTGTGGCTCTTTATACTTCTATTTCACCCTGATAAATTCTAATTACCTTTGCGGACGATGTTTTAAAAACCCACACTAGAATTCTAGAATGTTTTCCTACATTATTGTGTTACCAATTTCATTTAAAAATCTCTGAAAATAAATACGAACACAAGAGGCTAGTTTTAGAAGCTATATAATTGGTTTGTGATTCATCTCTAGAAAACCAAGCGAAAAGTTCTCGCAATACAAAAGATTCATAATATTCATAATATTGTTTCACTATCTAGAAATATGTAGACTGGAAATTCTCGACCATTTCATCTATCTAGGTTATTTGCTGACCTTGTATGCATAACTTGGAAATCTATATTATTTGTTTGGGGATTCAGAAAATGACTATTCATTCGTTCTAGACGATTTTCTTTATATAATATACGATATATATAGAAATTAGAAAAAAACGATTTATAAAAACATTATCTATTATTTTGTTTGTTGTCTGGTGGCATTTGCCGATTTTTGGCCATTCTGGCTAGAAAATTTTCAATAAATGACAAAAAATATATATTACAAAATCATTGTTTTAAGATGACGTCTTTTTTCGTGAGAAACCGAATAATTAAATCGGCATCAATATTATTGAAGCACTAGCAATAATCCCTACTTAAAAGGTGAGCTGTTCTTAAAAATTGTCGAGTCATAATCTTACAAGGAGAGGTCAAGACATGGAAAATTCAGATTGGGACGAAATTTCTCAGGATTGTAGTATACTATGAAGGTAACAACACATTAAAGCAGTAGGACCCACTAGCCACAGAACTTCAAGAAAAAAGCGTTTAAATTTTCCGTAATCTTTAAATACATGTTATTTCGCAAGCAAGTCAGTACCCCAGTGGCGTGAGCGGAAAGCGCAAGGTTGCCTCCCATACGACTTGGGTTCGATGGAAATATCTACGGGACTTTTTTTTTCTTTATTTTTTTATGTAATCTAAACTTTTTATTTATTTTTACTTTATATTATAATTCAACTTTATATTATATTACTTTATATTATAATTACTTTATATTATAATTCAAAATTTGAAAATTTAATAAAAGATTATTTAATTTTCTTAAATATAAAATAAATACATTTTTCTATTTTTACTATTTATAACTTAAAAATACAATAAATTTCTATAAATTAAAAAATAAATTTTAGTTTTATTTTAACTGTAAAATAAGGTAAAAATAAAGAAACTGTTTTTCAATTATTTATCTAAATATTTTTTTTTATTTTAGGTATATTTAAAACAATACTAAATTTTGTTTTTTAAATTACAAAAAAATAAAAAAATATTACCGAGAAATTATGATTTTAGTTAAATATAATTACTATCCAAATTAAATAATTATTTCCCAATCAATACAGCTTCTTGAAAAATGATTATATAGGATTACGATGCTATTAAATTATTACAGGGCAAGAAATGTTACCATTAAATGTAGATTTTAAATGTTAATCAACATACTTTCTTCTTCGGTAACGACTTGCTTTTTTTCTTTCTCTTTTTTTTTTTTATATCCTTCTGTGCACGAAATAAAATCCAACTGTTCTCTATTATTAACAAGCTAAACGCGTTTACGTAATTTATACACATTAAAAGCAAATCAGGAAGCTCAAACCAAAATTTAAGTACACCTGCTAACTATTCTACACTTTAATTTACAGCATGCTTATTTTTCAATTATTGAAATTTTTTGTGTGTTTTTCTTTATAGTTATTATTTAGGGTTTTGTAAAAATAAAATTTATTTTTTAAGTTATAGAAATTTATTATATGTTTAAGTTATAAATAATAAAACCAGAAAAATTTATTTATTTTAATATTCCAGAAAATTAAATAATCTTTTATTAAAATTTTCAAGTTATAAATTGAATTATAAAATAAAGCAAAAATAACTAAAGCGTTTAATTTCCATAAAGAATTGAGGAAGAAGGAAAAAAAAGTCCTGTAAGCGGCTTTAAACTCGGGTTGTCTATGTGTCAGCGCGCCACTGGTGCGCTAACTCGTTTGCGAAATAACATGTGTTTAAAGGTTACGGAAACTGATCACGCTTTTTTCACGGAATTCTGTGGTTAGTGGATCAATATGTGCTTTAATATGTTGTTACCTTCATAGTATACTACAATCCTACGCAATTTCGTCCAGATCAAAGTTTTCCATGTCGTGACCACTCCTTGTTAAACTGTTTATAAACAAGTAAGTTGCTGATAAAAATTAGCGATCAAAGTAAATATACAGCGTGAGTTTGTTATAATCTGTCAAACGAAAGGAGTTGATAGAACAGCCCATGGGGAGCATAAAACGCCATAGAAACCCTGTCCTATCTCTAACCGTTTCCGAGTTATGGTAGATAGAAGAAAAATCTGTTTTTTTTTTTTTCATCCCGTCTGCAAAAAACCCAAATTTTTGAGCTTTCTGAAAGACTTACACGCAAAAGAAGCACATATTTGGAAAGAGCAGACAAATTCCTATCGGGTGATACCATTTACATTAGGATACCTTAATTTGACGGCGAGCTACAAGCGCTAAAACATTGGCAAAGTTTAAAATTGAGTTGTGACCAAATTCTTTAACCGGCAATTCTGCAAACACCGTTCAAGCTACAACCGGTCAAATTTACCAGAAACTTTTCCATTCCACAAGCTTTAGAATGAGCCCACAATACACCATATCGGTGTTCTAGTTCAATAGGAATTTAGCCTTTTGTTTGAAATACATTCATCACTGAACTCGACGTTCTTCGAAAAGGAGACTCACGGTTTGCCTTGGTCGTTCCTGATTTCATGTCCGCCTTTAGCCCGCTGTTTTGTCAAATGCAAAATAGAAAGTAAAATACAAACAAGAAAAGTAGCAGTTGTATTAAGTTTACAAACACAATGGAATGGAAAGAAAAAAAGTATGATGTTTCTCACGTCTTTCACAAAGGAATATGAAAAAAAAAAAAAATGACGTATCTCACGTTTATGATTAACGTTTATGATTAACGTTATGAAAACACGTATGCATTCGAAAGGATGTGTGAAATTTAGCGCCGCTTCTGAAATTGGTCACCCCCACACCTGATACATGTCCTTTCCCGCTTACGAACGGAAACCACAGTAGCTCTTAGCGAAAGCTCATTCCTCAGTTTTATTATTGCATCATCGAGCCGGCTGCTTAAATCTTGCAAACTGGCAACTTTTGTGCGTTAAACTTCTTTATTTAGGAAACCCCAAACATAGTCCAATGGAGTGAGATCTGGCGATCTAGGTGGCCAAGGAATTGGTTCATTACGACCAATTCATCGTGGATACAGCTGAGTCAAGAAGTCCCGAACGGCATTGGAAGAATGTGCAGGGGCCCCATCGTGTTGGAAAATGATTTCCGCTCTTTGGTGTACAGGAATGACATCACGTAATCCTGGAAGATGATGTTCCAGAAACTCCAAATACGTATTGCTTCTCAGATGACCTTGGAACACATGTGGAGCTATCAAACGATTACCAACCACTCCAAGCCAAATATTTAAGCTGAATCGCATCTGGAACGATGAGTTTCGTGTTACAAATGGATTTTGTTGAACGTAATGAGGCCAGTTATGTAAATTTAACATGCCATCCCGAATGAAAAGTGACTCATCTGTCCACAGTATCGCTCTAAGGAATGGTGTTCCTCAATATCTCGCTCTTAAACCCAGCGACAATATGTTACCCGCTTTTGGTAATCTGAGCGGCGTAATTCTTGCACCGGTGTGAAGTGGTATGGATGATACTGGTTTTTGCGCAAAACATTCATCACTTTACTTTGGGAGATTTCACCTTCTCTCGCAAGTATGCTTGAACTCATATTTGGATTTTCCTCCACTCGGTCGAGTACGGACTCCTCAACGGTGGCAGAGCGGCGACCATGGCCCCTTTCGTAGACTCTACCGAACGACCCACTCTCCCTAAGCCTTTGATGAATTGCGGCAAATACAGCACGATTGGGCGCACGACAATGTGGATAACGTAGACGGCACTCTTCTTCGGCTGTCCGAGAGTTACAATCGCAAAATCCATACACAAAATGCATAACCAAGTACTCTTCATTTGTGAAACTAGGCATTAATGTTTACAGGTTGGAAAGTATGACAATTTGATCCCTGTGAGGACTTCAGTTGAAAATGAAATTCAGAAGGCTAAACAAAAAGGTATAAAATTTCAATATTAATTTACAAAAGTAGAAAGTGCTACGGAATAAGAACATACTTGGTTAATTCGTAGGAAAACATACTAAGTATGAACTAAGAGAGAGCAAGTAGACGTGAGAGCAGCATGAAAAGAATCGGCCGAACTTAGGCAAAGTCCAGAAAATGCTAAAGCAATAAGCAGCATAAAACGTAAAAGTAGCTGACGAGCTAATGAGCTGTTACAGATAGACTCGCCTTTTGTACCTGCGAGTGGGATGCGCACGCAGGAAGGTTGGAATACATCTGCATATCACTAAGAGTCCATATGCACATAGTCACGAATTTGCATACGTTCCATTTACTCACCATCGTTTCGTTTGCCGAATTTCGACGAACGCCGTTTTCAGTGATATATTTCAAACAAAAGGCTAAATTTCTCCTGAACTAGAACACCGATATGGTTTATTGTGGGCTCATTCTAAAGATTGTGGAATGGAGAAGTTTTTGGTAAATTTGACCGATTGTAGCTTGAACGGTGTTTGCAGAATTGCCGGTTAAAAATTTGGTGACAACTCGATTTTAAACTTCGCCAATGCTTTAACGCTTGTAGCTCGCCGTCAAATTAAAGTATCCTGATGTACATGGTGTTACCGAATAGGAGTTTTTCTGTTCTTTCCAAATATGTGCTTATTTTGTGTGTAAGGCTTTCAAAAAGCTCACAAATTGGGGGGATTTCAGACGGGATGGGAAAAAAAACAGATCTTTCTTTTATCTACCATAACTCGGAAACGGTTATGGACGACAGGGTTTACAGGAGATACGACAGGGTTTCTATGGTGTTTTATGCTCCCCATGGGCTGTTCTATCACTTCCTTTCGTTTGGCAGATTATGTCAAACTCACCCTGTATATGTATGTATATATATATATATGAAAATTGTGGATGTGTGCTTCAATAAATTTGTTGCCAACTGTACACATAAATCTTCAATATTCAAATAACTGCGATCTCTATTTTTGAAAGAATTATTGAAAATATACTTCATTATTAGATATTAAAGACATGAATGCGCTATACTTATAAAAATACTTGAAAGTGTTTAATTAGCAGTTTACATTCAGGAAAAATAACGCTATTTCAATACACTAATTCCAAATGCCCTTCACACATTTATTTAAATTTATTAAAGAAAAAAAGGTAAAATATGTGTGACACTAAAGTTGTGAATTAATTGAATTCAGTGGACGACCAAATCTTAATTAACAATTACTTAAAATAAGAAATGTAATTATGTATGTTAGTAAGGCATTAATTATAGCAAACATAAATACAAACATATTTTTGGGTCAAATTTTCTTCAAAGTATTTTTAAACTTATATAATAACTGAAATTTATTTATAATATCAGCTACTTCGAGATATACATAACAAAAAGTGAAGAACTGTTATTCGCGAATATAAAAATAATATTTTTTTATGTTATTCTCTTTCAAGAATTGAATTCGTATCTTGGACAATTTTAGAAAAGTTTATTCATTCAATTTCTGAAGCTTCTCATAACATTAAAAGTTAATTTTATTAATAAACATTTTCTACGTTGTAAAAGGAAATATAAATTATAATGCTTTTGTTATTTATTATTTTTCTAATTATAAATTTATTTCCCTGCTATTAAGTAGATGCTTTACGAATATATGCATAATTTTATCGCAATCTATCCGTTAACTGTAACTATTTCATAATAAACATCCGTAAGTAATATCTCCCCCCTTTTTTTAATGTTATTTTCTACGATTTTTAATATATTGTATTACGTAATGATTAAGTTATTATACCTCAAATTTTATTGTTTGTTTCTATCCCACATGTATTGAGTTTAAGATTATGAGAATATTTCTTTAGTTTCTTCTTCTTTTCCCCCCTTTTTTTTTTAAATAGATTATTAAAAAAAAAAAAAAAAAAAAAAAAAAATGTGTCTGGGTGTCTTGCGGAAGATGAAAAGAAAAATTATGGAAGAATCTGTTTTTTAGTATGTATTATGGATAAGTAGTATATATTAAGCAGTATTATGAATGATAATTTTAAATGTTGTTCTTTATTTTCATACACAATATAACTATGATAAATTGAATCTTTTGGAAGTTCTGAAAAGATGAAACAGACATACATATAAAAACTAAAATGGATAGAAAACAAACCTCAGAATTGAAACTTTAAATATATTGAGCACATTTATTTCATATTTAATACTCTTTTACGTTTCTTAGACCTTAGTTTATTTATCATTATTCTTTTAAAACTTGTTTTTTAAACGCATTTTAGTGAGTTAATAACAAAAAATAGTCATTGCTCTTAAAAATGCCAAACCGTTGAACTGTGGTGTAATTTCATAAATATGCGGAAACAATTAATCAAAATTAAACTTTTGCGTTAAATCGTTTTATGCCACCGCACAGTCTGGAAAAACCATGAATGTTAAAAAACATTGAATTTGAAATCCATATAAATCGTCAATTGTTTATTACTCAAAATATATAAATAAATAAATAAATAAATAAAATAAAATAATTAATTAATTAATTAAATTTTTTTTTAAACATGATGACAGAAATAATATTAAATAAAAACGACTTTTTCGCCAAAAAATTATTTTACTTAAAAGAAAAAAACTATTAAAATGAAACTGGTATACCATAAGATTTAAATAAACCAGTCATGCATGAGAATACAACAACTGCAACATGGAATTCCCACCGCAGCATTCAGTTTAACAACTATGTTGATAAAGTTTATCATGAATATCCAGAAATCTATTTAGACATAGTCGATTACTCTGTTAATGATCCCCATCACTCTATGTGTCAATTGAACTTCGCAATAATAGCCATGCTGATGACTGCCTTTCTATATACAGGTATTTAGAATTGATTGTGAAAGATGGAATTTATAGTCAATCTGAATCTTTGCAATCATTTATAAACGTTGGTTATGGCGTCTTTAATTTCTGTATTCATCACTGCCTAGAATAACTGAATGCATTGAAAGATAATATACTTCACTAAAAAGAAAATTTTTAATGTAAGTTTCCTCGCAAACGAATATTTTATTGAATATATGCTAAATGTTTGAATTTGTAATTAATATCAGAAAATCAGAAAAAAAAAAAAAAAAACCTTAAAGAACACTTTACTGTATATGTAGGTCTTTCTTAAAATGAATGAGGTAATTTACCTTCTAAATATAAGCTATCTTTTTCGAATTGACTCAAAACATTTTTTTTCTGCGTCAATTTCTGTATTTAATTCAAATTTAGTTATGAATATTTAATCCAAAACTTGAGTTCTTTTTGCAAATTTATGTTTTATTGTTTTATAAACGTTGTTTGTTCTTCGGCACTCTCTTATGGTCCGATCTTGAATATAATGAATCCTCATTTTAGGTTTCATTCACTTACATGTTATTTAACTGTTTATCCCTTTGATGAGCAAGCGACCTATCTCATTTCAAATGGAAATCCACCAAAATTCACCAACAATATTAGAAGAGAATAAGTGAATGAAGTTTCTTCTCGTAAGTAATAAAAGAGAAATTTTATAACTTGCCAGTTTTTGCATTTGGGAAATTAAAATTTGCGTTTGCACTATGCAAATGGCCCTCTAAAAGAGTTAACTGGACAACGGACGTTGAACATAATTATTTTTGTGTATCGCTTCCTAAACCATATGCGGCCCTGAAACAAAAATACATATGGCGTGTTTTAACTCTTAAATGCCTGATTATTTTAGAAACAATATAAAATTTTTTTATAAATTTTCTTTCTTAAAAAAATCACTCACCCCCCCCCCCCCCCCCCACACACACACACACAAAAAAAAAAAAAAAAAAAAAAAAAAAAAACATACTTTAATTTAACTATGGTTTCCAACAAAAAAGCAATTTTTTGCCAATCCACAAACATGAGGCATTAGGGCTTCAATATTATTCTAATAATACTTTAGAAGGCAAAATTGGGTATGTTTCCAACACATGGCATTTAAGGGTTAAAGGATAAAAAATAATTTTAGAGATGGAAAGGCTACTTTTATGGCAAAATAATACAAGTACTGAAAAAAAAAATCTGCTCTATTTATTCTAGTGTTTTAATGAAAAGGTACTTTAAACTTCCCGTCATACATATATGATAGTTAAAAACAAATAAATAAATAAAAACTTCGAGAATAAATTTAAAAATGCGTTTAAAGTTTAACGATAAATTTATCCAGTGTAAGATTACTGGTAGATTCTTCTGATAATATAAATGTGAAATATAATACAGGTGAAGATCGTGAAAAATTACTACCAAATGCAATGGCAACATGTTATAAAATATTTTATTAAAGAAAAAAATATTCATGTAGTGTCTAGCAACATGTAGTGAAATTAAAGTGAAATATATATACATTAAATCCTTACACTTAACTTAGATATACATTTCATAAATTCGAATTTATACACTTTTATTTCATGGTAGTCATTAAATAAAGGGTTAAATTAATAGTAAGCAGTTAACAAGCTGTTTTGACATTTTCGCAGTAGTCTAACAAAACGTATGTAAGAAAAAAAATACACTTGTATTATGTGACATCACAAGTTTTCTTTCTTTCTTTTTTTTTTTTTTTTTAACTTGAGCACCTTTAAATATACAGCTGAAGTCACTTGTTACAAATTGATCTACGAAGCGAAAAAATGATTTTAGAAATTAAAAAAAAAATTGTATTAAGAGCTGTTAAATGATTTCCTTCAAAAATTAAAAGTATATATTCTTCTAGATACTTCAGTCATTTTTTACAGTAAAGGTACTAAAGATACTAAATATAGTAATCGAAAAGAAAAAAAAAAAAATTACCGGTTTAAAAAATATTTTACTTAAAAAAAAATTTCAGTTTTAATAAATTCATTGTAAATTCCAATAATTAAATTTTATTAATAACACATAAAAACATCTTGTTAAATGAGAATGGGTTATAATGGATTTTCTGGTATACAGCCAGAATAATTTAGTGTAGTCATTAGAATAACGTTCATGTGAATGCATTTAGCTGACCCATAATTTCTTCTCCTCCTTCTTTCTTCTAATGACCATTAATTTTTTGGCTTAAAGTCAAGTGCAATTTTGTTTTTGCCATTATGTAAATCATTATAAGAATAAAAATATACATAAAATATTGATTTATGTTTAAATGAAGTGCACATTACTGTTTCTTTCTATTTGGTGATAAAAAATGACTTCCGAGATTTGTGGCATATAATTGTATTGTTTTATCATAAACGTAATTCTTTAAAGTTAAAAATGGGTCATAAAATGCGTCTTGAAGAAAATTGTCATTTGTTTTAAGGTTATATAAAGGGATATGTAAATATACAAGGACATAAAATTAAACAAATGTTGTTGTACACATATTATATGTACGTAGATGCAAAGTACTTTGATTTTCAAGAAAGATTTCATACTAGAATTTTTATTAGAGAATTCCAAAATTTTAACTCACATAAAAATAATATTTGAATTTTCTATTAAATAATAATGGTAGTACACCTAATTTTAAAAATATAAATGATGAAAAAGAAAATTTTTAATCTGAATTTTTCCACGAAAGAAGATGTTTTATATCTGTAGACATTATTCGTAAGTAAATGTGACAAACATTAACATAAAATGCAGTTCAATTGTAGTACCTCATTCAAAAGCCTTAAATATGACTTCTTTAATTATAGAATTTCGCTTGAGTTATGAAATTTGCTTACAAAAGATTCCAAAAATGTAGTTCTGGAAACTTTATCCCATACAAAGTTTTAAAATATTTCTCATAATTTGTGCTGTGCATGAGCACCAGATATATGAAACGGGCTTTATTATTCGTGTTGTTTAATGACAAAAAATATTATTGATACTGTCACATAATTCTAATATTTCTATTACACACCCACACAATATTTCTTTTAAAACACGCAAATTAGCCCTAATAAGCTTCATTGAAAGAAAACAAGACCGTTACTTTTTAGAATTACATGAAGGTATTGTATTATATAGAAAAATGATAAAATATATACGTGATATGAAAAATAAATACATATATTAATTATTATAAAAAAGCAAATCAGAAATGACATTTAAAAGTTCAAGTACAAAATTTTGAATAAACACCCTAAAACTCAAAAACCTGCAATGCAATATTTTGTACTTATTTACATATATTTAACATAAAAACTGAAAACTATGTGAAAGAAGGACAATATCCAAACAAATCATACTAAGACTAATATAAGAAAGATCAGAGGCCATCACGGTTTAAGACGGGTGAAGCGGGCTAAACAAGTTTTACAGGGACTGAACATTTCCAATAACCCCTGCAAGACAATATTATAAAAATAAAGTTAAAATGAGACTTTTGTATATTATTAGTTGAATATATATATATATATATATATATATATAATTATTAAAATTTATAAACCAACTTCATATGAACCAAATCAATCATATAGATTATGATTTCAAATAATTATCTATATTTATAATTTTATTTAAACTAAATCAAACATGTATATTGCATTTTAAAATATTATTCACTCTGTACAGCTTATACATAGTTCTGACAGAACATAATAATAAAATACTACAAAAATATTCGAAATAAGTATAGAACCATCCCAAACAGGATGATAACAGGGTGAATATATATATATATATATATATATATATTACATACAGCAAATATAACTTTCCTTCTACTTTTTAAAAATTAATTGATTTTCCAGGAAAAAGTTGATTTTATTTATATTTGTCATTTTGTTGTAAACCTCAAAAAGATAATTACCATTTCCTTTTTTCCCCTTAATATTTAAATAGATATTGATATTCAAGCATAAATATTTCTAATTAAAAGTAATAATTTTTTATTTTCATTTTTAATTTAAATTTCTCTTATTTTCAATAATTTGTCCAAAGAAAATTTAAAAATCTAAAATTTGAAGGGAATTTCATATTTATTCTAACAAAGAATAAATATTTTTTGCCCTTTTACACTTTTTAAATTAAATTATGTTTGCTAGCTCTTAGTACAATTTGTAATTTTTATTACAAATATTTTAAAAACTTTAAACTGCATTTAAAATTTATTATAGCTTTTTATAATTAAATATATATATATATATATATATCTTTTTATAATTTGAATAAATAAATAAAAGAAAGAGAGAAAATTACAGTACTTTAATAAGTATGCTGCTAAAATACTTCATTATGTGGCGATACAAGCAAGTGTTTCCTAATGTACGCGATAGATGGCGGCAGTCCCGGTTGATGTATGACTAAAGCAGGTTTACTGTGCCAAAAATGTAACACGCAGTGACTATACCTGAGAGATTCCATTACCTTGGTAGAAGCCCATTCATCCAAACAAGCCAAACAACGCCACCCATTACTCGTAATCATTCAACTGCCCACCCATCCGCCAACTTTTTTATTTCATTTTTATTTTATTTGAAATTAATATCTGAATTAACTGTGTTTGATTTGGGATTTATTATTATTATTTTTATTTAATCACAAATAATTATAATTTTTTTTTTTCATATTTCTCTGTGTAGTTATAAATGCAAATTGATGACCTCTATGCTGTTTTATTTAACTTATTCTTTAATAATGTGATTTTTTAATAACTCGTCCACCCGTCTTAAACCGTGGTAAGCTCTGCTCTTTATTGCTATTTCAGATTCTTTTGATTAAATATTAAACTCCTTTAACATAGATTTCTGTTCTTGCATATAGAAAAATTCAAACAAATAAAACAGAAAGAAGAAGCTATCACGGTTTAAGACGGGTGGAGCGGGTTAAATTAGTTTTGTAGTGCATCTAACTTCCCCCATATCCTCTCTGCAATGCTATATGATAGCAAAGAAAAAAGTAAAAATGAAGATAATAATTATTGCAATCAAGAATAAATAAGTAAATGAAAGTAAAAAATGAAAGTTAAAAAAAAAAAAAAAAAAAAAAAAAAAAGAAAAAAAACAAGCGAAAATTAAAGGTACTTTACTTAATTGTGAAAATTAATGCTTGTCAAAGATGTTTAATAATATTTAGCTTATTAGAATATATTAAAACATATATTTGTATATATTAGGTGAAACTAAATTTTTTTGTATAATTATTGATTTTTTTTAACCGAAATTTATATGAAATAAACCAATCACATACCATAAGATATGTTATTTGACCCACTTTTGCTAGATATCAGATGCCTTTCCTTTTAAAATTTATATAAAAATATGCTGATCCCGATATCCAATTTTTTCCCAATGTACAATATTTATTCTTTTAGTTTATGACTGTTATTATAATATTTTTGCAGTTAAGAATATTAAAAAAAAATAATAATTTTTGAGTGAAATTAGCACATATGTTGAGTTACTTCAACTCATGTTTTATTTTCTCCTGCTAATGAACTATAAATGTTTGTTAGGTTAATTTAAGGCATAGGATATTGAAATAATAGTATTATCTATACATTAAATGAGAGTATTTTGAACTCTAAATCCCTGCACTTAGAAGCTAGAAATTGGTGAAAACACCCGCTAAGAAGTGATTAAATATATATATATATCCATCCAAATGGGAAGAGAGGCAGAACGTATTTTCCCAAAACCTACAGTCGGTAACAGAAGTCTCCGAACACTAGCAAAAATACCTACATAAAAAAGTACACTTAATACAGTTTTATTAAATAAATCCTTGTAGAATCCTGTTTTTAGACTGACTAAGAACAGGATTCGACAAGGATTTATTTAACAAAATTGTATTAATTGTACTTTTTTTATATAGAAATTTTTGCTAGTGTTCGGAGACTTTTGTTACCGACTGTACATGTCTCAAAGAAAAAAGAAAAAATATCCGCAAGATTTTTGCTTTAAAATATACCTAACAGAAATAGCCTAAAAAAAAATTCTGGAATTTTTGAATTTCGGCCTCTTAGGGTGGGGAGAAGGGGAAGGGAAATGAAGCAAAACATTTTTTTATATAAATCTTTATATCTCAGAAAAAAAAAAAAAAAAAAAAAAAAACATGTATCCGGAAATTTTTGCTTCAAAGCGTATGAAACACAAAAACCTAAAAAATCTATTTTCAGAATAATTAAAATTTAAAACTATTAAAAGTTTGAAATTTGTATTAAAATCACGTGTTAACATTATGCTGACCAGATCAAAGTACCTTTATAATAGAGAAGCATAAAAATTGCTACAATTATCAAATTATGGATGCATTTTTTCATTCGAAATTTATAAGGACTAAAAATAAAATGTTACTGATTAATAATTTAGTTTCTATAATTTCTTAAAATTTAGACAAATGCCTTCAAAAAAAAAGGGCGCCCTCATTTGTCCCCAGAAAATGGGGACGTTTGGTCAGTATAGTTAACATAGTAATAAATATATATAAAACTACTTTAAAACACGCATAAAAATTTTATTTGAAACTGTTCACAAAGCTTTTCGCTGCAATGTGTAGCATCTTCAGGTAATTTTTTACACAAGCAAAGAGTAGACAGCATTATATATATCAAAGTAAATAGATACGGTTATAGTAAAAAAAAGGTAACTTGTACACAATATGATGAGTATATTAGTTGTATGAATTCAGGAAACAAGGTTGAGATCCAGTGGGGTCACACTAGCGATACATGTCCAAATCCTATAGGAGATACATAATCTTGAAAAAGAAGACTGGAGTTTTCCGGTAATACCTTGCAGCGTACAGTCGGTAACAAAAGTGTCCGAACACTAGCAAAAATTCCTATGTAAAAAAAGTACTTCATACGGTTTTGTTGAATAAATCCTTGTCGAATCCTGTTCTTAGTCAGTGTAAGAACATGATTCTATAAGGATTTATTTAACAAAACCGTATGAAGTGTTCTTTTTTACATAGGAATTTTTGCTAGAGTTCGGACACTTTTGTTACCGACTGTAGTTACATGAATTTAGAAAATAAGGTTGAGTTCCATTAGGGTCACCGTAAGGATACATGGCAAAAAGTCTTGTGGAAGCTATATAATTTTGAGAAAAAAGACTGCAGGTATCCTATAAGACCTTGCAGCGTAGTAACGTAGTTACATGAATTTATGAGGCAAAGTTGAGTTCATGTATGGTCACATTAGTGTAACAGGTCAAAATTATTTGTAGAAGATAACTTAAAAAGTACACAGGAGAATTCCAACAACATCAAGCAGCAAGCAACTTAAAAAATGGATGCTAACTAAAAATATATAAATTTCCTTAATTTTTTTAACATAATATGTGCCATATTTTATGTAGAGTTGTTAAATCCTTAAAATTGATAGCTTTATTGAATTTCGTATTAGCTTTATTGATATTGACAGCTTCAGTTAGCAGTAGGCCATGATTATCACGTGGAGCAGAAATTATTTCGGCTTGGGACCATACGCGAATAGCATCAGGATCATTTAAAAGAAAATCAACAAGAGCAGAGCTTTTTTCTTCTTTTACACTGCGGATGTGTTCACTTATTCTAGCCTTGAGGGTACGACGTGTTTGCCCGATGTAGTAATACAGTTCATCATTCAATTTAATTGGGATTTTATAGACACCACCTGTAGGCCTGTTAAGATCACGGTCATTAACATTTCAAACATTTTATACTTCGTAAATTTAATTTACTAATTTCTTTCACTTCCGTCTTTACTTTTAAACAACTGATTGTTAATGATCGTAATCTTACCAGGCCTACAGGTTTTTATTTTATTTTATTTATTTATTTATTTTTAACTTTAAGACGCTTTTATTTGCAGTGCAGTTAAGAAGCTACGTTAAGAAGTGGAAAACCAAAGCACATCAGATTTGTTGCACTTCGAATTACTGAGGGAGGTTTTTTTTTTTTTTTTTTTTTTTTTTTTTCAACTCTTAGTGCTTCGCTCTGAAAAATCTCTTCTTACGTGGGGAATTTTTTCAGTGACTAAATTCCAAATAAAAACCCTTTTGGCTTTTTTTTTTCCTGAAAAATTATCTTTTTGTTTTTTTATACTTTCGATGGAGGTAAAATTAGTCTTGGCCATATGCAGATACTCCGAAGCACTCACGTTGTCGTTGAGCATGTTGCACGCAGTAAAGCCTTTTTTCTCCTGGGAGTCGGATTGTCGCTTGAGGTGTCTTTAAGCCCGTGGTAATATTACCAAAATAATCTTAAAAAGAAAGAGTGGATTTATACGTTTTATCAGTAGCGCTATAGCGTAGAAATGCATAGTAATTATACTTTATTTAACATATGATAAACCATCTATCTCCTAATATAAATATTTTCAACTGGTTCTTGTATCTAGCATGTAAAATAAGAAAATCAAATTCCGGAGAGGGATATAGATTTATAGCACGTAATTATTGAAAGCTTCAGCCAAGAAATATAACGGTCACGTGAAACAGAAAGGAAAACCTTGCAACGTGATCTTCACTGACGCGAGCATAAGGGGGTTGAAATTATAAATAATAAGCAAATTTAATCAAAAATTGTAGTTCAATTAATTGAATTACTACTTTTATAAAAGAAAAAATATGTAATTGAATTTATTAAAATTCCACTACAGAAATTCAACAGAAATAATCTATTTATTTTTATTTATTTATTTATTTTTTACGAAACCTACTTTCAACAAATATATGCGCACTTCTATTATATGCAGCTATTTTCTGACCGCAAAAATAAACAGGAAAGCAAGTGATATCACATGAGATCGCTGTTCAAAAATATTTACTAAACTATTTACATCAATTTCTATTAATACAATGCATTAAACGCAACATTTCGAAAGTACAGAAAATGAATATCTAATGATTTTTCTTTATGTCTCATAGGCTACTTCATTTATCAATTTTCCTTTTCTAAGGAATGATGAAAAATGAATGTCATAAAAAAGAAACAGTTTTAAATCATTCATTCATTTTTGTTTACAGTTATGCTGACCTACATTTCAATTTGAATAGCTAAATATTTTAAAATGTTTCATTCTATCCATTGTGTATATATTATCCAGAAGAATATAAAACTTGTCAATATATTATGCTAAACTCTGTTAGGAATTGTGTTTGACACATTTTTAAAGAAATATCTATATAAGTAAAATGATAGTTATATGTGCTCTAACGTACAATATATTTTTAATATTTTATTTAATTAATTATACAAATATACAAATTAGTATTAAATTAATAAATAACAAGTTTCAAAGTCATTATTAATTTTCTTCTTTAGACTTATTTCGACCTACATTTCAAATTTAATATTTAAATACAGAGTGAACAAAAAGTACGTAATATATTTTAAACTTTAAATGAAGTGAGTAACGTACCAGAGTACAGCATGTTTTACAATGCTCGGAAGAGTGAGATGCTTAGTCTGTGCAAATAACAAATTTATTTTTAAAATTTTCTTTTAGATGGCGCTACTTGCCTACACAACGTTTGCTTATGCAACGTTTCTTATATAGTTTTGCTATGATCGCTTAGATCCCATTCTCGTTTTTCTTGAAGAATTATATGAATGGCAAAGTCTATTCTTCTCCATTGACTTACGCTAAAATATCGAAGATGTGAATAACGCTTGTAGTCCAATTTCTTCTATGATCAATGTTAACGAACATATGGATTGAATTCGATTAACGTTGAGGTGTGGAGATATAAAAACTTTACATATTAAAATTTCGTAGCAAATTTCACAAAATAAATATTTCTTCATTTTTTTCTGTGCTTTTTTAATTTAGCTTTTTAAAACACAACACCATCTGTAAGTAAAATTTGGAACTAACTTTTTAAAATGCTTAAACAAAACTTTTTGCCGTAAGAAGCACTGCAATAGAAATCCTACTTCTGTACTTCAAATACATGATTTTACATACATGTTTGAAGCGTGTTAGAAAATTTTGGCTCTTTTAAAAATTCTTCATTCTATCTTATGTGTATATATAACGCTGAAAAATGTAAAAGTTATAAATGTAGTATGTAAACTATGTGAGGAATCGCATTTGATATAATTTTAAAGCCATATATATATTTATAACTAACAGAGATTTTACATTCTCCAGCGTAAGTAAAGGTTATCAACATTTCATTATAATAAAGAAATAAGTATATTGATCATTTTTAACTAATAAATATTATAAAAAATAAAACAGTTTCAAAGCTGTACTTCCTTTTTTGTTTAAAGTTGTTTTGGTCTATATTTAAGTTTAAATATATAAATAATTTAAATGTGTTTCATTCTATCAATTGGGTAATGGATGTCTGTGAAAAATGGTAGTCAATTAATTGATAGTTAGTTATTTAGTTTACAAGGCTACACAAACTAAATCCGATACGTTATTTATAATAACTTTGCATCATATTTGATACAAGTATATATGAGTTACAAGGAATTAACTGAAGACTGTGAGGTACAAAGAAGTATATACATCCACATATACACATATAGATTAAAGCAGGCAGATACAGCAGTGTGGGGGGTGGGGGAGCAGCCCTTTTCTGTTCTCTTACTGTATGATATACAAACTACTATTGTAAGTTCTAAATTTTAACGCTGATTGTTTTGCCATAGCTACATGTTGTAAGGTGTTCTGAATACAAAAGTTAAGCTTTTAGCTGTCTATCTTTTTACATGACTATTGTCAGCATAATGTAAAGTAATGCAAATGCAGAAAAATCAAAATCGGAGTTTTACAGATTATAAGGGATTTTCATCTGAAAATTTTAACAAGATTGGTAAGTTTCAAGGAGCGATTTAGGTAAAATTTGCCTCAATAATATAGAATTTATTTTTTAATTTTTATTTAATACCAGCTTCAAATTTTTATGAAATTATGCACTATACTCAGTCACGGGATTGAGGTGGTGGTACATTTCCCTGTCACACAGAAGTATATGTGTCGAATAAAACAGTTTATAAAAAATTTTGTACTATTTTAAAGTATCTTTTTTTACAACACTTGTTATGTGACACCTTATTTTGTTGGTTGGTTGGTTGGTGTCGTGTCCAATTGAAGTCAAATTCAAATCATTCCATGTGCCAAAATCACGGCCTTGGCAATGTCCACAATTTTGTCGCTATAGAGATTTCCCTGAAAGGGAAATTCGTCAAAGGCCTGTAAGCTTCTTATGATGGCCGGGCAGTTGAAAATGTGTTCTGGAGTGAGTTCCTTCTCCAGGCAGTTCCTACATGATTTGTAAGTTCTGGTGCCATCTGTATTTATTGTCATTCCACCAAAGTGTTGGGTTCTGAGTCTGGAGATAGTCTTGGTAATCATCCTGTCTGCATTGATAACACATAGTTGATGTTCCTTTTTGATGTGTTTTTCTTTCAGTCTGTATCTAGCAATTGCATTAGCGTCACCTAAAGTTACGGTGCTGCAGATTTCCAAGTTTAGGTCCCTCGCTTCCTTCGCCAGCTTATCTGCTTCCTCGTTCTCTTCAATACCAACATGTGCGGGTGTCCACTGGAAAGTACAGCTTTTCCCAAGCTGGCAAATTTCCTCTAAGTAGTGATGGATATCTTGTGCAAGCCTGGATTCTCCATTCTCTATCGCTTCCAGGGCAGCCCTTGAATCACAGAAAATGACGAGTCCATTAGCTTTATCAGTATCATTTAGAGAAATATACATTTGTAGGGCCTCAAGAATTGCTTTTAGTTCGCAAGTAAAATTAGAAGCAATGTTACCTTATTTTGTAATCTGTCTATATAGCGTTTAAATACATACTGAGAAAAAACATAATGATTCATTCTAGAACGAATAAGTAGTCATTTTCTGAATCCTTCAATTAGAAATATAGATTTACGGGCTATGTGTATAAGGTAAGTAAATAACTTGGATAGACGAAGTGATTCAGAATTTCTATTCTATACTTCTCCAGATGCAAAGCATATGAACCTTTTATATTGCGAGAAATTCTCACTTGATTTCCTAGAATTAGTTTATAAACCAGGATTATGGTTACTAAAACTAGCTTCCTGTGTTCGCCTTTATTTCCAGAGATTTTTAAATAATTTTGACACGGTTATTTTGTAAAACGATTTACAATTAGAATAGGGTTTTCTAAAACATTCTAGCAAAGGGAACTAGAATTTATAAGAATGGCTAGGAAGTGTTTTTACTGGAGACACATTTTAGTTTCTACATGTAAATCACGGAATTTGTTTTTTTCAATGGAGAGTGAGAAAAAGTCGTGTGCCTGACACACGAGATTATATTTTCATATAAGAGAAAAGCTAGGTATATGGGTAGATTATGTGAAAAATTATTTTAATACACTAAACACTGAGTAAATTATCAGCAAAGAAAAAAATAGATTTCAGATTTTTTGTAATGTTGAAATTTCGTAAGAGGTTTTACTCATGCCGCATATTTAATTTGAAGATCCAATTACTTCAGCCACATTACGAAAAATCCTTTTAAAAATATACCCTTATGAACACACAAATCTTGTTAAATTAATAAAATTATGTTAGCGTTCCAAGCCCATAAGCGGTTTTTCACAAAAAAAATTATATGTGGTTGACAAATTGGATATCCAAATTAAATATGCAGTTTGTGAAAAATTCCTTATGAGTTTTCAAATCTGTAAAATATTTGAAATATAGCTCTTTCTTTTACCGATAATTTGCTCGGCATTATTTTGAGTTGTTCATCCTGTCTAACTTTCAGTCTATGTAATAAAAAAATCGAGCATACGTAGTAAAAATATATTTACAACAAATTCTCAACAAAAAGAAAAAAAAAAAGAAGCATATGCATTTTATGTTTCAAAATAATGTTTCTGTAATATTTCGTCAATTTTGTCGAATGTTTTGTGAAATTTTTAGAAAATAATTTGCGTTATACGCAGGAAACTCTCCAAAAATTTAGTAATATTCGTGAGAAAAATTATATTTGTCTAAATGATCGAGAGATTTCTACAAAAAAAAAAAAAAAACCACACGTTTCACCCATTAAGTGAAATCCTATATAAAAATTACACTCCATTCGTAGACTTTTATCATACAAGGTAATACAAATTATTTTATTTTTTAATATGTGTTTGATTTGATTCATTAAATGTATTCGTTATTAAATTTACATTGGAAAATTTGAGTTTATAAATGGTCTTTACGGCAATTTAGTTCAGTATTCTGTCTATAAAGTTAAAAATGTATATATCAGAGTATTAAGAAAAAACATTATAATTTTATGATTCACATTACATAATCGATTGTAAAAATGTCTTTAAATTTCAGTTAATAGGTGTGCTGAATATTATTAAGTAATAATGTCTATTTAGTCCACAATTCAAAAATTTTTTGGATACGGTTGCTTTTTATTAATATTAATTTCATAATTTAAAGGTGTTTTTTAACGTACACAAACACCAAACCGTCTCAATTATATATATATTAAAAACACAAAACTATTTTATTTACGAGACAAAACTTTAGTTAAAATGCATTTAAAAGCAAAATATACATTTAAAACATTTAAAATTTAGACGTTTCGAAACCCGTTCAGGTTTCCTCATCAGTATCACTACAACAGAATTTGCAAGCATTACATGAATACACAAGGAATTTATAGAAGTACAGAATATTACGGAGCTAGTGCGCATGCTTTAATGATAGTGTAGAGATGGCTGGCAGTGTGCCAACTCTCAAGGAAAGTACGTGATTTATAATTATCATAGCCAGAATTTAGATCTTTTATATTATCGAAGTCAAGAATATGATCGGTTTCTATTGAATGGATTACGTTTTAGAATTTTGGTTGCAATTTTTATATGAACGTCTGTGCTCCTGTAATCTAATTCTTGCCGTACGGCCAGTTTCCCCTACATAAACATATTTACAATTTTTACAAGGAATTAAATATATTACGCCAGTTAGATCCAAAGAATGGCTTACAGGTTTAAAGTTAAAAAGAAAGTTGTTTAATTGTTTAATCGGAAGATTACACAATTAAAATTTAATTGGCCGATTAAACAATTAAAATTTAACAAATGCTTTCCGGCCTGTGACCCCCTTCATAGTTAGGATACAGAATTTTATTGTTACATTTGAAAATGTGGATAAGTTTTTTGATTTATTTTCCAATCAGAAAACAAACATTAAGAATGAAATTATGATCATTTGATGAAAAGTAGCTTCCGTGCAAAATTAAAGGAAACTAATTAGAATCTAGGATAAAAAAGCTGACTTAAACTGAATTAAAAATGCAATGGAAATTTTCTCTAAATCCTATGAGTCAATAAAATTTTTATGGGATATTTATTTCACGCGTCAAAAATACTCTGAGATTAACTGTTACTAATGCACACAAAGAATGATTAGAAATTTATCAAAACATATAAAATAATAGATTATTTGTGATTAAATTAACTTTCTTCTATTTAGAAAATCTTTCAAAATAAAAATTAGAAAACGTATTTCAATTTAACTCTTTAAATTTGCATATATATGTTCCATAAATTTATAATTTAACTTATATTCTAAAAGACTGTATTACTCGTTCTGTTAAATTAAATTTTGAATAATGAAACTTATGTTTACATTAATACAATCTCGACATACTTATTGAAATGTAATATTATCGCATATGAATTTTATTATTATTTAATACATTTACAATTTTGGTATTAGACATTGTGAAATAATATCAAAGTGATTAAACAACTTTCTTTAACCACTTAATTACAGAAAGAGGTATTTAAAAGTATTTTATTTCAATACATTTTATGATTTTAATATTTAACACAAGTCTATGTCAATGAAATTTAAATAAATTACGTTAAAACACCAAGATATAAACATTTGAAATAAAAAAATAATTTTTAAAGATGTTCCTTTTTCTTAAATTTAATTTTTGCTGAACAAGGAATATAAAGGAATTCCTCGTTAGTTTTCTTGTTGTAAACTAACATTTTTCCTCCTTTGATATTAGATATGAAAGAATTATATTTCACTTATGACACATACCATTTATTTTTTTATACGACCAGTTTCTTCATTATATATATATATATATATATATATATATATATTAACCTTTTTTTTATACAGCTGTTGCGTTGTTTGTATGTTACTGTAATCAACAAAAATTTTCCATAAATGTGATTATAATTGAAGTAAAACATATCTGTCACAAAATACTCGTTGACAACTTTTTAAATATTCATTTTCCCCTTTATTTATTTATTATTATTATTATTATTATTTTCTTTGAAGATTGCCAGAGGATTTAATTTGAATTTTGTTATTTTCACTGTTAAAATTTTAAGTTTTTAATTAAGTTCGAACATATATTCCTTGTTAACTGAGAAATATCATTTAAAGTTGATCTTATATATATACATATATATATATATATATATATATATATATATATATATATATATCAGCATTTCCAATTTCTGTTCTCATTTTCAGTTATCTCATTTTCATATTTTTATAAAATTCATGGTTTTCGTTTGATAACTTTCTTGGATATCGCATGACAAAAATCACACCTTGTTGGCCTTAGTGTTATGGTACTAATTACAGGCATTTAAAATGAATTTATCTATTAATTCATGTACTGTAAATGAAAATTTTAGAAAAAAAGTGTGCCAACATTTAAATTAATTTAAACCAACTTTTATTTGAGTTTTGATGGTATTTTAATCATGTATCTATTAATTGCTAATTTTTTTAAGGTTGTTAAATTCTTTTTTTTTTATATATATGTATACTAGCCGGATACGCCCGCTTCGCTGGTCACTATTTTTAAAGGAATCGCCATAGTTAATGAATTCTCAAAATTGCATAAATTTTATCATGCTAAAAAAAGAAAAAAAAAAAAATCTGATTGGGAAAAAATGTCGCATTGGGTTCCCATTGCTTTCGACAGCGCAGACCATTGTGCGCCGCGCGCGTGCATTTATGATTGACACTCTATATTACCGTAAGTAAAAAACATAAATATAAAATACAAAAAATAATCCTCTCCCATCGGTGGAATAATCGGTCCGGGCCCCCACTGCCTGCGCATCTACCGTTCACGCCCCTCCTAATCATTTTAGACTTCAAAAAATACTCTTAATCGTTCTTTCGGGCTTTTAAACCTAATAATACTCATTTATAATATTCTAGCATTCTATATGAATTTCTTTATTTTTACTCCTGCGCCCGCCCCCACCCCTTCCCGCCCTTGAAATAATTCTGTACTTTCGAAACTATCCGTAATCGATTTATCGGGCCTCAAAACCTAACAACACTAATTTTCAGTGCTCTAACTCATATTTATATATTTTTGCCCCTTCACCCCGCCCGTCTATCCTAATAATTTTACAAATTCGCAATCAATTTGTCGGTATCAAAAACCTCCATGTACCAATTTTGAGCGACCTAACTCTATTTTTATTTTTTTGCCCTTCCGCCCCCCTTCCCACCCCTTCTAATAACTTTACAAATACGAAAATATCCGTAATCGATTTGTAAGTATCAAAAACCTCTGTGTACCAATTTTGAACGGTCTAACTCTATTTTTTTTTTGCCCCTCCGCTCCCCCCCCCCTCTTTCTGGCCTTCCTAATAACTTTACACTTTCGAAAATATCCTCATTCGACTTGCAGGCCTCTGAAACTTATCTGTTCCAATTTTGAACGGTCTAACTGTATTTCTATTTTTTTTTTTTTTTTTTTTTTTTTTTTTTTGCCCCATAGTTCCCTTTACCCGCCCCACCTGGGACGAATTTCAAAAATTAAAGCAATTAGTTTTTATGTATTTATGGGAGCTATATTTTAGAGCAAAAATCTCACATATATCTTTTTTTCTGTTTGCGATATAAAGGACTGTTTCAAATCATGTTTTGCCCCTTCTCCTCCCTCTCGGGGGCTGAATTTCTAAAATTCCAGAAATTGGTTTTTAGGTATTTGTATTAGCTATATATTAGAGCAAAAATTTCATGTATATTTGTTTTTTTTGTTTGAGATATATAGGAGTATGTGAAACCTCGTTTCGCGCATGTGAAATCACGTTTTGCCCCCTTTCCCCCCTTGGGGGCCGAATTTCTAAAATTCCAGAAATTAGTTTTTAGATATTTGTGTTAGCTATATTTTAAAGCAAACATTTTACGGATATCTGTTTTTTTCTTTAAGATATGAAGTTGTTTGTGAAATCACAATTTGCCCCCTACTCCCCCTTAGGGGGGCAAATTTCGCAAAATCGCTTCTTATGGGGAACTTACACTATATGTTCTATAATCTGACCCAGTTTCGAGTCAGTGGCTCCAGTAGATTTTGCTGTGCGTTGATGAGTCAATGAGTGAGTGAGTGAATGGAAGTCCTCTTTTATATGTATAGATATACTATATATATATATATATATATATATATATATATATATATATATATATATATATATATATATATATATATATATATATATATATTAATTTTAATGATTAAACTCTTGAAAAAGAAACTTGAATTAATTAATAAAAATTAGATATTTAAATGAAATTTGATTTTCGTAAATGTAGAAAAACGGTTTTGAAATCCCTTCTCAAAAAAAAAAAAAAAAAAAAAAAGAAAAAGAAAGAAAGAAAAAAAGAAAAGAAAAGAAAAAAAACTCCTTCTAATATGTATGTGTATATATAGTGAATACAATTATAGTTCATTATATTGTATGTATTGTGAATTATCCTTACTCATATAAAAGGCAATGTCTGTGTGTCTGTGAACAGCGTAGCGCAAAGACGGTAGCTCGAACCGTCACGTGACTCGGCTCAAAGATTATTCCCCCTTAAATTGTCCAAATGTATCTGGAAGCACGATTTTCGAATTTTTAATTATAATGATTATTTATTTATTTTTTATCAATTAAAATTTGGCTTTAAAATTAGCTTTAAAGTATATTAATCTTTTGTCCAGAAATATTACGTGCTTTTTTTTTTTTTTTACATAAAAAGATATAGGGGAGACCCGTGTACCTAGGGCCAGCATGTACCTAGGGCCACCCCACTTTATTTGAATAATAATTAATTTTAAGTTTTATTACTCAATTGGAGGAGTAACAACGCCAATTGCTACTTTTACAACTACTTTGGAACTTTTGAGGAGAAAGTTTTGACAAGTTACATGTAGAAAACGAATTTACATGGTTTGAAGTAAAATTTTGCAGCTCATCTCTTTTGCTATTTTACAAAGGCAAGTCAAATATTTTTCTTTCATTTCTAGTGTATCATTTTGCTTGTTATATTGAGTAATAAATGCGATATTTAATTAGTCCTCTTTGCATGTGGGTTTTTTAGTGGAAGGCATTTTGAATGAAGTTATCAAAACTTGTACCTAGGACCAAATAGCTGCCTTGTACCTAGAGTGTGTTTGGACAATTTAACACTTTCGCGACCGCATGTTTTGGTCTTTTTGGCAGAAAGGTGTTCCTGTGGGCGTTTTCCCCATAAGTTACAATTTTTCAAAACAAAATTTTCTGTATTCACATTTATATTACAAATATGCATTATTATATGCATTATAATCACACTCTCTCTAATCAAAGTATTTGCATCCATAGTATACAGATTGTACAAATATGAATAATAGTGTATATTTTCAAAAACAAATAACATACAAATTGCAAAAGAAACGCCCACTGATGGAGTTTCATATTTTCAAATCACTTGAATCTACGTCAGCGGTCGCGAAAGTGTTAAGAAACACAGTACAGCCTATAGTAATTGGATGTCGGCACACCCTGGTAAACCAATCACTATATATATCGTTGCTGAAAATATTGGCAAGTCCTATCCGTCGGTCTTTACTCCTGTAAACATTCTATCACGCTTTCGTGTATCCAGCATATGGTCAATAAACCAAAACACATTCACTGAGGATGAATATTTCAGTTCAAATGTGACTGAAAGACAATATCCCTCCATAAAAAAAAAAAAAAAAAAAAAAAAAAAAAAAGATTTTCCAGAAAGAAAGTGAACCAACAATGATAGAACTGGATGTCTCTGTTTCGTGTCCTGTTCAAATATCGAAACCTTCAAGATCTAAAATTTTTTCGTGTGTCATGCTTTTAACAGGTATGAACCTAAGCAAAACCTTTACCTACAGCAAAACCTCCCACATCAAAGAAAAGATGTGACCGAAAATCAGAGAGATCTAGAAATCCACGAGACACTCCAGAAAAAAAAAAAGAAACTGAAGAGTATCTGTTAGAGTATCCAAAGAAAAAAAAAAAAAAAAAAGAAAAAGAAAAAGAAAAAGAAAGAAAAATGTCGTGTTTTAAATTAAGGCAACAACATAATTATTATTATATGATAAATAAATATATTACTTGATATTGTTTCTTTTATAAAATACATGTTTATATGTTTATTTTCTATTCATTACAAAGTTAAATCTAAATTTGAGAGAATGGCCTTAGGTACAATGAGGTCTGGCCCCAGGTACAATGAGGGTGTTGTACCTAGGGCCACGAGTGAAGTTTTTTTAAAAGCCTCCTATTTGTCGGAATTTATTATTTTAGGTATTTATATTAATCCCAATTGTAAGTAATTAGTCCTGAAGATATGCACATATCAGTTTAATAATTTTAAACAGTTTAAGGGCTCTGTTTTTGGGCATTGAAAAAAAGCTGCCCTAGGTACACGGGTCTCCCCTATATTTAATTAAATTTGATCTATGATAAAATATGAAAAATTTAATTATGCATCTCAGAAAATTGATATAAATAATCTGGTGTGTCACTCACACGACTTTCTCTTACCCTGAAATATAATACTATAAATACAGGTTTGAGATTAAGAGGTAAGATAACGAGTACTGTTATGTAAACCTATGTTAAACAATTTAAATTAGGTTTCGGAAGAGATTTATATGATAATTAGTTCTATGTGAGGGGGGCTTCCAACCCCCTCAACCACCCGTTTTATTAATGCACCTACATTTATAAAGAATTTAATTCTGTTATTAAAATTAAAAGTTTACTTAAAATTAAACAGACAATTTTCACACGCAACATCCATTTAAACTTGCCAATTTTGATCAAACATTTCCAGCAACAAACTTATATTAACTTCAAAATACAACATTTGGATCTCCTAAAATTATTCGTTTTTAAGTTACTCTATGAGACACAGACAAAGATCAAACGTTAAAACACATGACTACGGTAATCCGGAAGCCTCAAAACGTGTAAATATACAAAAAACAAGCAATGAATATTTAGCTTAAAACATACATTATTTACCATATCTCTATGAGGAATTTATTTTAATTTCTGAATAACTTTCCTAGAAATGGTAAAACATTATTAGTAAGGCACATCCACTTACAACAAATAACTAGTATGTTGTGGCCACCACATGACTTTCTTCTATATTTTCCTATACAAATTCACTCAAGTGAAAATAGTTTATTAAAATTATTATTTTAAAAAATTATCTTCCATGATAATGCAGACGATTTCCATATTAGAGAAGTAGTATGACACTAAATATCCAAAATTTGTTGAATTTATTCTGAATATTACATTTAAAAAAAAAAAAATCTATAACTTTTTTTTAATTATCGCAGATCGATGGTTCAACCATTCGTTTTAAAATTATTGGCGAGCTCTTTTGAAAGGTACCCATCATGAAAATTTACTCCCCTCGAGGGGGGTCTTCCCCCGCAGGGAGGGGTAGGCGAGGCTCCTACATACGCATTTTTTTTTCCTAGTTTACTATCTCTATTGCAATATATATATGTTCGTTTCATTTCGTTAAGTGCAGTATATAGATGTTAAACTCTACTTACCTGCAATTTCCCCCATAGACGTAATGTATTTGAATACTTTTGAGTGTCCCTGTACATGAACCATTTGCTTCATCACAACGAAAAGCTTACTGTAGCATCCCTATATGATACACATTTAGCATACCGAGTTTGGAATTTCTGTTACTATTTGTTCTTGAGATATGCTGATAAAACACACACAGACACACGGACAGACAGACACACACATAGACAGACACACAGACCATTCGCTAAAAATATGATTTTCGTATTGGTGGGACCTTAGTACATGTAAATATATAAAAAAAAAAAAAAAAAAAAAAAAACTCACGTTCGAAAATTTTACCCTAGAACAATACTTTCTCGACCCTATGGGTAAGAGAAATTAAAAACGTATACAATTTGAGAAAATATTAATATAGTTGTTCATGCTAACATACGTCGTTCTATAAGGATTAATTTTATTATAATTAATTGTTTTGAATACATTTTTTACTTTTACTGTCAAATTGTTGATTCAAATCTACTAATGATCTCACATTCGACTGCATAATGCTTCTTTACTGCTCTAAACACTATGGATCATAAATTTTATTTTATCACGTTTACTTTAGATTCTCCTGTGTACGATTTTTAAATTTGTTCACTGAAGTAGACCGAATAATTTATGCCAAAAACTTTTATTTTGCAATAGCTGTTAAAGCGAAGTAGCACATTAAAAAAATAATAATAAATAAATAAAATAATAATAATAATAATTTATAAAGTATTACAGTAAATAAATACATGAATAAATAAAAATAAAATAAAATAAAATAAATAAATAAAAATGAAACAGAAATACTTGTCTCCTAAATGATCTATTTTTGTTTGACATAACCATCTTAAGCGATGTTTAGAGAAATTTCAATGTATGTTATATTTAGCTTTATTTTTAAATCGGTGTCAAAAATTGGTTCATCTAGTAGAGCCACTTACCAGCACTTCGGTAAGTGCTGGTAACTTCGGTAAGTGCTGACCCTACTAGCTGAAGCGGGTTCTATGCTTATAATGGGGGGTGGTTTTCAATTTTCCATATTCTAATGACTATTCGAGTTTGTCCAGGTATGTATTTCTCTTCTTGTATTATTCATATTCTTGTATTATACATTGATGTTTTATATTTTGTGCTTGATTTCTGAATTTAATTGCTTTTTATGCTTTGTATTAATTAAATTCGTTTGCTTTATTGTCTTGCTTCCATCTGTGAGAAGTTGGGGGCTTGAAACGTGTTTTTTGGTTAAATTACCAGCGTTTCGTCGGAAACTTCTCATATTCCTTTCCCTACATGGGGAAGCTCCCCTGATGAAGGCTCCCGTGTGTTTTGGGATTAATTTTTCATCTGGCTTTAGTTATTTTGCTTATATATATATATAGTATGTATATAAATTTATGTAATTTTTTCTTGCTTTTTTACTTTATTCTACATATAAAGAAAATATTGTTTTCATGAAAATTAACTCCAGTTTTCGGTAGATTTACCCATTTTACGATATCCTAAACACATTTTGACTGTTTTAAAAATATATCTGTCTCTGTGTCTGCATGTGTGTATCAAAAATTTTTTGGATGGTGTATTTCATGAACCAATGAACGAAGTATAACTATACTTGGTATTTAGCTGAACTCTGACGTAAATCGGTGCTGATTACATTTGGGAAGCAATCGATCTACAGGTGGCGCAATGATCTTTTTTTTTCTTTAATAATAAATTTTTAACATTTCAGTATAGGACCAAATATTGTATAAATGTACATAATGAGAGTTTTTTTTTTAACGTGCGATTGTAAAATTAATATAAATTATAGATAATAGTAGTAATGAACAAGAAAATAAAGTTTATGCATGTGGCGAGCATCGTTTCCCCCGTGTGGGGGGGAGTAACCCTCCCCCCTTCCTCAGTGGTTGTAAATTTTCGATATTGGGTATCATACGAAAGACCTCGTTAGTACCTTTAAAATGATAATATGAACCATAAATCTGTAATATTTAAAAACAAAGGTTTTTTTTTTTTTTTTTTTAACAAAAGAAAAAAAGAAAATCCTTTTTCCTGTGATTTGGTAGAAAATTTACTTTCTTTCGACATTTAGTGTCATAATTCTGTCAAATAAAAATCGTCTGCGTTTACCATAGGAAATATTTTTCGGTAATAATAGTGTTACAAAATTGTAAATAATTGTGTTTATTTTTGTATAAATTCTTTCAAAGAGGCTTAGTAAAATGATAAAGTGCTAATTTTGTGCATTTCTAGTCGTTTTAGCGTTGAAATAGCCTTATTTTTCCTTAAAAACGCATTAAAAAGCCCAAATAAGGCAGGTAATGGATTTGGCGCCACATTTGGCGACTTTTTCCCACCTTGGCGATTTTTTTGGTGACTTTGGCGAGAAAATCCTTATATGGGACCAAATATGGAAGCTGTAAGTTGATTGGTTGACCACTTTCTAGAGTTTTCTCAAAAAATCTGGGTTCCATGGAACAGTGTATAAGGAGCGCTCTCTCGCCAAGGCAGTCAGAGTCAGTTCAGTTCTCAGCCAGCTTCGCTAATGCTTGCATTGTTTGAGCCTCTTTGAAAGAGTCTTGCCTTAAGTGTTATTGCTATACAGTTTGTACTGTGGATTTGCTATTGACAGCTGTTGTGCAAGCTGTGTTATTGATTGAATTGAAGCTGATACCTGGTTTATAGACCTGTATTTCTCTGGAACTTTCTGTGAATAAATTACTGAATTTTTGTAAGTTTTGCCTTTCATTCTCCGACAACTCACGAACCCCCAAGTACGCAGCAATAGTTTAATAAATAATTTGTAGTGCATGGATTTGTGTAAAATTATATAGGAGAAAGTTTTGTGGTGGCCACAAAATACTAGTTTTATATAAATTTATATAAATTTATATACATATATATTTGTATTTTTATACATATAGAAAGGAAGCATTGCATTCTTGAAAATTTTCAAACTCCAGTTTTCAATGGAATTACACGTTCTGAGACATCCTGAAAACGATTTGACTGTTTTTAGAAATTGCCTGCCTGTGTATTTGTGTAGGTGTATCATTAATATTGTGGACACTGCTGCACGAAATTTAACTAAACTTTGTATTTAGTTGGAACTTGATGTAAAATGTTGCTGATTAGATTTGGGGATCAATTGCTCAGTAGATATGGCGCGGTGATCACATTTTTTTCTAAATTTTTAACATGGCAGGATTAGAGAAAATTTTGTATAAATGTACATAATGAGAGTTATTTTTAACGTGTGATATTAAAATTAATATGAATTATTGATAATAATAGTAGTAAACTAGGGGAAAAATGTTTGTGCATGTGGAACCATCGCTTCCCCCATTCCTGGTGGGGAAGTAACCCCCTGGAAGTATAAATTTTCAATTGCGTATCTTTCGAATGATCTGGTGAATACCTTAAAAATTATGGTTAAACCATTACCGATTTTTTTTCATCTCTTAACGAATATATAACTTCATAAAAAAAAAGCATTTTTTCTTATATTGGCACAAAATTGACTTCCTTTCGGCATTTATCGTTATAATTCTGTCAGAAAAAATTCATCTGAATTTATCATGGAAAATAATTTAATAAATTAATAAATAATTTGTACTACATGTATTTGTGTAAAATTATATAGAAAAAAGTCTTGCTTTGTTACATCATACTAGTTTTTTTTTTTTTTTTTTTTTTTTTTTTTTTTTTTTTTTACATTTCCTTGCAGCTCATCACACAAATAGTGCCCTCCTTCTTCTTCTTCTTCTTTTTTTTTTTTTTTTGCGTTTTAGATAATTATACTAAGAATGCATTTCACACTAAAATTATACTGCTCTGCACGAAAATTGCTTCCAGCATCATTTTTGCAAATTCTTATGAAAAATAACTTCCCGAATCCGAATATGACACCCATTTCGCCCTATCGCCCACCGTTTTTTTAGAGCCGCCCCCCTATTTTTATCGCTTTACGGTAATTATTTTGCTATAAATTTTATGTTTGGGGGGGGGGGGTAAGAATTACTTTAACTGTTAAATATCTCCTAAGGAGCTACAGATTTGAAAAATTCTGAAACATGAGCATTTGCGAGAAAACGGTGGGTGCTTGTGGAAAATGGGAATCACATTCGGATTCAGGATGTCTTTTTACATAAGAATCAGAAAAAATAGTATCAGGGCTCGATATTATTATTATTTTTTTTTTAACCACAGTGTTATCATCCGAACAGTATATTTTTATTAAATTTTCTAAACTAATTATTAGTATAACGTATTGTTACACATAAATAAATTTTCTGTATTGATAATTTTAGTATACTTCTGTTTTCTTACGCATATTTTAAAAGAATTACAAAAATTCGTCATTTAAATTTATCTAAAATAACATAAAACAATTCATTATTTATTTATTTATTTTTATTCATTCGCGCTTCAAATAAATTAAATTATTATTATTATTATTATTATTATTATTATTTACTTATCTTCTTCGACTAGGATAAATTTCTATTATTTCTAATGCTAGAAAAAAGAACTATTTCTAGATTTTACATTTCAATATATCTTTAAAAAATTTTTTGTTTTTAACACGCTTTATTAGCTTCACCTGTAGGTATGTATGTATGTATGTTTGTTTGTAACTTCTCTGGGAGCAAAGAAGAAATTTATATTGTAAAAAAAATACCTTCCCTACATGAACGATGTGGCGTAGAGGTAAGGCGCCGCGCTACGAATCTAAAGGTCCAGTGTTCGATCCCTGTCAGGGGAGATTTTTTAAAAATGTTTTTTGTTAATTCTAAGCTATTTTAATTAAAGATTTAAATGTATGTAAATATTACGGTGTGTCACTCACACGATTTTCTCTTACCCTGAATTTTAATACTAAGATAGACAGTTTGTGCTTTTTAGTTCACATTTCTATAAAAGCGTGTTCTTTAATTTTTTAAAACTATAATATTATTTTTGTTTCATTATGAAATATGTTTCTTCTAATTTTTTTTTTCTTTTAGGTATCTGAAGAATAATTTGTACATATTAATATAGTTAATAGGATCGTGTCATTAAAGATTGTTTGTCATATAGGTTTCAAATGTCTTAGTTTAAGTATTGATATTTTAATGATTAAAAACACTTAAGCTTTCTACATGGAAGGAAAACTAAATATTAAGATATAATTTTAACATAAAGTTTTTCCTTTGGACTTTGGATTTCATCTGAATTTAATAAAATATGGATGTTGTTTGAATTGGATGAAGATCATTATTATTTTTTTTTATTTAAAAATCAAGGTTGTTAATTATATAGAACCCAGTCTTTGTCTAGTTATTATTTTATTCTATATTCACTAAAAGGAAGTATTGGAAAATTTTAAACTTGAAGTTTTCGATGGATTTACATGTTTTGAGAGGTTCGGAACACGATTTGGTCATAAAAAAAAAAAAAAAAAAAAAAAAAAAAAAAAAATCTGTGTGTGACAAAAATTTTGTTCCAACTGTATCTCAGGAACTGCTGGTCAGAAATAGATATAAATTTTTATGCAGTTTTACCTTGACATAAATTAGTACCAGTCATCTTTTGGTGCCGATTGCACAACGGGTGACAGTGTTATACATTGATTTCCGCCATTTCAGATCAACATTTGAGGCCAATAGCTCAATATATGTTTCTGCTATATAGCGATTTCCGCAATTTTCGAGAATGCTTTATCTCAAGAACTAATGAATAGAATTACATATCTTTATATATATATTTCTTTTGTGCGTGTGTATGTCACTGAACTGCTCCTAAACGGCTGGACTGAGCTTAATGAAATTTTTTGTGTGTCTTCAGGTGGATTCGAGAATGGTTTAGATTTACAAATGAAAGTTGTAACTTAATTAGTTCTTTCTTAATTAATTTTTAAACAACTCTTTCAACAACTTTTTCTCCTAGATGGCGTGAGTTGTCGTAAACACGATGTCAGAATTTATTTAATGTTGAAATGAAAAATGAATTTTTAACCGTATCTTACGAAGTGTTTAAAATATTTTTTGAAAATTAATATTTTTAGAATCGTAACCGTATCTTACGAAGTGTTTAAAATATTTTTTCAAAGTTAATATTTTAGAATCGTAAACACGATGTCAGAATTTATTTAATGTTGAAATGAAAAATGAATTTTTAACCGTAAGTGTTTAAAATATTTTTTAAACGTTAATATTGTTAAAATGTTAAAATTAGTTAAAATGGTATATTCTTTTAAAAAATTCGTCAATATCCGACGGAGTTATTTTATGTTAAAATGAAAAATGAATTTTTGACATTGATAACCGTTGGGTGGTCCCATATTCGCCTCTGCTGAGCAAAACATTCAATGCTCATATTAATGTTCAGTTCTGCAGTTCAGTGAAGAGCATCAAATACATTTGCAAGTATGTGAATAAAGGCAGTGAGTGAAATGGCTGTATTTCGAGTTGAAAATACAAATGTGAATGCTCCTCCGGTGAATAACAGCGATGAAATAACACTTTACCAAATTGGCCGGTACGTCAGCTCCAATGAAGCTGTTTGGCGTATCTTTGGTTTCTCAATTCATGAACGGGATCCAGCAGTTCTTCATTTAGCTGTCCATCTTGAAAATGGCCAGCGCGTATATTTCACGAGCGAGACAGCGATTGATCGTGCAATAAATCCACCAAAAACTACACTCACCGAATTTTTTGAATTGTGTAATCGTGCGGATGCTTTTGGTGCTTTTACACGGACATTACTTTATTCAGAAATACCATGCTTTTTCACATGGGCTCCAACAAAAAACGGGATGCCCCGCAAGAAAGGCACGCCGATTGATGCATGTCCCGGTTTATTCAAATCAAACACCTTGGGACGAGTATTTAAAGTCAATCCAAGGCAAACTTAATGCTTTTATCGTCGACTGTTATTGGTGAATGTCACCGACCCTTTGTCATTTCAAGATTTACGTAAAGTGAATGGACAACAGTATCCAACGTATAAAGATGCATGCCTTGCACTCGGCTTGCTGGAAGACGACAACCAGTGGGAGTGTATGCTTGCTGAAGTAGGACTGAACTGTACAGCAAAACAAATTCGTCTACTATTCGCTATAGTATTGACTACATGTTTCCCGGCCCGAGCAGAGACATTATGGGATAATCACAAAGATTCAATGACTGATGATATATTGCATCAACATCGTTCACGGTGCAACGATCTAACGATAGTATTCAGTGACGCTATGTACAATGAAGCATTGTTTGCTATTGAAGATCTTTGCATTATCATTGCCAACTTACCACTCAGTCATTTCGGTATGCTTTCAACAAATCGAAATGCATCTGATTTAATAAGCACTGAATTGAATTGTGAACTACAATACAATACTGTAGAAATGGCAGCGATTGTTGCTCGCAATATCCCACTAATGAATGAAGAACAAAGAACCATTTACGACCGCATCATGCTCGCAGTTTTGGCAGGACAAGGTGGATTTTTTTTTTTTTTTTTTTTTTTTTGGTGCACCAGGTGGAACTGGCAAAACATTCCTTATTTCGCTAATTTTCGCCGAAATACGATCAAATAATGGCATCACATTGGCTGTTGCATCATCTGGCATTGCGGCAACTTTATTGGATGGAGACAGAACAGCTCATTCATTATTTAAACTGCCACTAAATATTCAAAATAACCCAGACGCAGTGTGCAACATAAAAAAAACAATCGTCCATGGCCACAGTGCTGAAATAGTGTAAAATTCTTATCTGGGATGAATGTACTATGGTACACAAACATTCGACTGAGGCGTCGAACAGGACATTGAAAGATATAAAAAACGACAAGCTATTTGGCGGCACTCTGTTACTCTTTTCATGTGATTTCAGATAAGCACTTCCCGTTATTCTGCGTTCAACATACGCTGATGAGATCAACGCGTGCTTAAAATCATCGTCATTGTGGCTTAATGTTGAAAAAGTACAACTGAAAGTAAATTTGTGCGTTGAAAAGCTTTAAGATCCATCCGCTGAAACATTCTCAAAACAATTGTTAGATATCGGCGATGGAAAAGTTACTACAGATGAAACTGGATGCATAAAATTACCGACCGATTTCTGCACAATCATTGATTCTCAAGATGCTCTTATTGACCAGATATTTCCCGATATACACAGACGATGCACAAATCATGAGTGGCTAGCAGAAAGAGCAATTTTAGCAGCAAAAAATGTGGACGTCCACGAATTGAATCCCAAGATACAATATTTGTTACCAGGAGACTTGGTGTCATACAAATCTAATGATACAGTTTGCGATGCCACCGAAGCTGTAAATTAACCAACAAAGTTTTTAAACTCATTGGATTTACCAGGCATGCCACCGCATATTTTAACACGCTTTTATTAGCTTCACCTGTATGTATGTATGTATGTATGTTTGTTTGTAACTTCTCTGGGAGCAAACAAAAAATTTATATTGTAAAAAAAATACTTTCCCTACGTGAGCGATGTGGCGTAGAGGTAAGGCGCCGCGCTACGAACCTAAAGGTCCAGAGTTCTATCCCCGTCAGGGGAGATTTTTTTAAAATATTTTTTGTTAATTCTAAGTTATTTTAATTAAAGATTTAAGTGTATGTAAATATTACGGTGTGTCACTCACACGATTTTCTCTTACCCTGAATTTTTATACTAAGATAGATATTTTGTGCTTTTTAGTTCACATTTCTATAAAAGCGTGTTCTTTAATTTTTTAAAACTATAATATTATTACAACTGAAGGTTGGATCTCCGGTTATTTTGCTTCGTAATTTGAACCCACCACGGTTGTGCAACGGCACGCGATTAGTCATAAAAAAATTAATGAAGAATGTTATCGAAGCCATCATTTTAAATGACAAATTCCGAGGTGAAAATATATTACTACTGCGAATACCTATTATACCCACAGATGTGCCAATTCAATTTAAACACCCTCAATTTTCAATTAGATTGGCATTTGCAATGACTATCAATAACTCTCAGGGCCAAACGATGTCTGTTTGTGGCTTATATTTGAGCACATCATGTTTTTCACACGGACAATTATACGTGGCTCTCGAGTGGGCAAACCATCCAGTTTGTTTGTATTGGCGAAAGATGGGATAACAAAAAATATTGTACACTCTGTTGCATTAAGGGATTGATATTGTTTTTTAGTAATATTGTTATAAGTAGCGATATGTATATAATTTTAAAGAATCAATTTTAATAAATTAAAAAAATAAATGATTGGTGTTTTGTTATTTTTATATTCTTTCACCGTTCACAGCGTTCCATACATCTTCCACTTATATACCACATCCTTACACACTTACAATAAGTTAGTTATTTTTTTCTAGCAAAATATTTTCTAGAAATAATTTATATGACAAAACAACGTTTGTCGGGTCAGCTAGTAAATTTATATATAGATTCACTTTGATGTAAGTTAGTGCCTATCAACTTTTGGTGCCAATCGTACAATAGAGGGCACTGCTATACAGTGAATCCCGCAATTTAAGGGAATGCTGCATTCCAAGTTCGGTTGCGTATTATTGAACAAAGCTTGATATTTGAAAGGGCCATTATGAGATATGCTTATTCAGTTTTGGTACATATTGGCCGATAAATGACGCTGATATACAATTTTTCCAGAGAACGGGTAGGATATTATCTGCACAGTAAAAATTCTCTTTATTTTTGCATTTCATGTAATAGTACCTCTCTGAGATGAAAACAGCCCTAATTTATTATGAAGTAATAATAGTAATAAATAATCTGTACTGCGTGAACTTGTATAGGAAAATATAGATGAAAGTTTTGTGATGTCTACAGCATACTAGTATTTTATCAGTCTTAAGTATGACATCATTTAGTTCTAATATCGCTAATTTAAACATGTACGTTTGTTTCTTTTATCACAATCTTTTATTGCTTTTAATGTTATAAAAAATTCAATCGTAGAACTTAATTAAAAAAATTTAACTATTACTTAAACATTCTATAGTATTTTCCATTTAACATTAGAACAACAATAATAAACACGATAATAATAATAATATTGATATACAGTTTAATCTGAAATAAAAAGAGCATATAGCCTTTAAACTATTTTCAATAACCGTAGCATATAACCGTATACATACAAGTATTTGCAATGTGATAAACTTCGAATTTACTTACTGATATTACTTTGGAAGGTATGACATAAACTTTAATTTTGTTGTATTTTGAGCCAAAGTAAGTAAATTTCCAATAAAAAAAGTTTTTATTTTTATTTTTATTTATTTATTTTATTATTATTATAGAGTTGTTATTTTTCTGTATAATCCCCCCCCCCCTTTTAAAACAGCAGTCAAACAAAACATTTAATAAGGTAAAGGTAATTAATAAAACGTAATTAATAAATTTCATCCACCGTGTAACCGTACATACATTTAACTTCCGGGTACAAACTTTAGTTTCTCATTCAAAAATTCTATTTTTTTTTTTTTTTTTTTTTTTTTTTTTTTAATGATACATTTAAAAAGAATTAAAATAATAAACTTCAAAATTTTTTATTAAAAATTTCTAGGCGTTAAATTTATGAAAATTACAAGAAAAGACATTTACAAATTGTTACTGCACGTAAAAGAATTTCAGCAAAGCAATCATTAACATTTGTATCGTTAAACCGCCATTTCATTTACATATTTTATTTCCTTTGTGAAGAACCACTCCTGTCTGCATTTAGCAATAATATTTTTCAATATCAGAGCATTGTCGAAAATCATATTTAAGTAATTATGAAATATATATATACACTAAGCGACAAAAAAAAAAAAAAAAAAAAAAAAAAAAACGCTTTTGAATATTTTTCTTTTTACCTTCTACAACCGCCATTTTTATCATTTAAAAAGCAAACTTTCGAACAGATTTTATTATGTTGTCCTCCACTTACACTTTAGCATTGAGTCCAGTGTTAAAAACCAGATGCAATTGTCAGAAAATCTGTAATTTTGGAAATTATTTCAAAAATGGTAAGAATAAGGCAGTTAACTATGCCACAAAAAGTATTAATTTTTCAATGAAAATCAAAAAATATTTTAATACGTGAGATGACAAAATAATTAAATGTTAACAAAGTATTAGTAAAATGGTTTTGAGGAAAATATAAAATTTTTTGGCTGTTTAAAATGGAAATTTGGCTTTATGCGGCTATGTTGCTCATCCAAGAAGATAACCACAAGTTAAAAAGCGAATGTTTAAAAATTTGATTTGTATCATGTTCAGAACTTAAAAAAGATTTAAAAAAGGTGTATAGTAAATTACTTTCTTCAAAAACAATGCGGGAACAATTAAACAAAGCAGGTTAAAGAACAGAATATCTGCGAAAAAAAAACATTATTAAGGAAAAGAATTAGAAAAAACAATACTTTAGTTGACCAAAAATTTAAAAACATTATCAGTTAATTATTAGGCTGAACTGGTTTTCTCTGATGAATCAAGTTTTCTTTATTTCGAGCAGCTGAAAAAAGCTAGAATGAGGACGAAAATGTGACCAACTTAATGAAAATCGCACTCTTAAAACAGTGACATTTTTTCCGTACATTATGGTACGAAGGTGCACAATTTTTCAAGGAATCGGGCAAATTTTCATGCTCAAGGGATCAATTAACTCAAAATAAAACACGGTGATAACAAAAGTGGCGCCTGGTCGACTATTTTGGAGGTATTAAAGACTTTCCTTCAAGCAGCATTTCATGATGTTAATGCACCTTGCTGTACGGCGTCTGTGGTACGTCAATTTGAATCAAATTATTAAAATTACCTATCCATTACCATGAGCACCTATAATTCTGTAAATAATAATATAATTTTCACTCTAGGTTAAATCCCTCAAAGAATATCATAGAATTTCTTCTTTATTAGACTTGAAAACAGTTCTAATCTCAATTCGCTCGAAAATGTTTAGTCATAAAAAGGCGCGGGAAGAGAAAGGAGAATTCGAAATTTGCAGCCTACAACTTTGCAAGAACTAGACAAGTTATTTACAATATTTAGCACAGTGAAATTTTTGAGATTTATATCAAAAAACGGTATAATGCTATGCCATTCTGCATTACAGCAGTAATTCCATATAAAGATGGATTTAATCCAATGCAGAATACATATTTTTATTAAAAAATTGCTTAGATCTAACAAATAAATAGTTTTATTTCGTATATTAAAATATAACTTGTTTATTTCATATAATAAATCATAATAGAATACAAAGTGTATGGTTATTGCATTATGTTTTAAAAGAAAGTTTTATGTAGATTTTTATAAAATACTTCGTAGACTGTAATAAAGCGAATTATTAAATCGAAAATGAACATAGGTATCATTTCAGCCCTTTGGTGCTATGCAAACATGACACTTTTATTTCTTCCAACCATTAATTTTAAAGTTATTACAAATACAAAAGTTATAAATCATCTTTTCTCCAGTGCGGCTTTTTTTTTTTTTTGGTCGCTTAGTATATATATATATATATATATATATATATATCATACAGTATCAATTTTAATAAAATTAAACATAATTTATATGTCTCATTAATATATTAAAACCAATGTAACATTTAAAAATAGATAAAGAATACAAAAATTTAAAACTTTAAAAATACATTTTAATTAAAAAAAAAAAATTAAAATACATGACAGACATTTCGGCTAGAACACTAGCCCTCTTCAGTGTCAAACATACAAGCGCTACGTTTACAAATCATTTTTTTTTTTTTTTTTAATCAATTTTGTTTCTATGGATATTATAAAGAATACTTAAAATGATTTTTCGATGGATGGTTTATAATAATAACACAAAAGGGTAATATAATAACAGCTTACTGAAGGAAATTTAACTTTAAATATATGTGTGTAAGACTATCACCAAGTATTATTTATAAAAAAAAAAGAAGCTGAAAAGTTGATCAGAGTATGTATATTGTAAAATTACTATTTTTAAGTACTTTTCACCCTTGCTAGATATCTACTAATGTCAAAGACTTATAGATATAAAATTAAACAGTAAAAATCATCGTTTTTAAATAGATCTTCCAGAATTTACTAATTTGTACTAAATTGTTAAAACGTCTTCAAACATATCTTAAATATGTGCTCCTCATTTTTTTAATTTTAAAAATATTTAAGCTTTATTCTGGACAAATAAATCTAAGTTATAACACTGAACCCTTTGAAGGATGACGGTGTTTATTTTATTTCCCCAAATTTTATAACCCAACTGCAAAAAATCATACCGGAAATTTAAGCAAAAAATTTTGCATTTAAAATATGGTGGAATAAATCCGTTTATTTTATGCTTTATTATTATTATTATTATTATTATTATTATTATTATTTATTTTTATTTTTATTTTCATTTTTGTAAATTGAGGTGGCTGTAGATTTTAAATGTGCCATTTTATCTTACCACACAACTAACTAATAAAAAAAATATCTCTCGACTAGTATAGTATATACAAATTATATCAAGAAGATTTTTACACTTAAATTTTTTGTTTTATTATTATTATTAAATCAACTGAATATTTACTTTATCGATAATTCGTAAGTTTATGTTTTTTTAACAATACAAATTCTTCAATCAGATAATTATATTTGCCATACCGAAAAATGATATATGTATGTTATTTTTTGAAAAAGTACTATAAATTATTATAAATTTGATATTTATCGTTCTTAAAATAGTACTTACAAATAAAAAATTCCTTTAATACGTCTCTGTTTATTCAAAAGTTTTAAATTCTTAAAAGAAGAAAACAAATGTAATATGAAATTGTTTAAATAAGAGAAATATCTATTTAATATGATAAGTTAATTCCTTGAAAATTATTATAAACAAAACATCATACCATGTTTATATTTTCAAAATTCACATCCTTAAGTATATTCTTATATATGAATCATGTAAACAAAGCAAATTTCCTTAAAATAAACACTTCCTCTTACAAATTTATATTTATTAATAAATAAATAAATAAATAAGTAAAAAAAAAAAAAAAAAAAAAAAAAAAAGTAAACAGTTAAAATATATTTACATTACAAAAAAGAGTGCAAATAATTATAAATAGAAATAATTAATTTTCATTTGCACCGCACAAAACATCCTGTTAAATGGGAATGGGGTATAATAGGTTTTCTGGTATACAGCCAGAATTATCAAGCGCTGTCATTAGAATAATGTTCATGGGAATGCATTTTGCTGACCCATAATTTCTCCTCCTTCCTCCTTCTAATGACCATTAATTTTTTTTGGCTTGAACTCAAATGAAATTCCGTTTTTGTCATTATGTAAATCGTACCAAGAATGAACAGATACATAAAATATTGATTTACGTTTAAATAAAATGCACATTACTGTATTTTTGTCCTTTAGTGATAACAGAAAAAGAGTTTCGAGATTTGTGTCAAATAAATATATTGTTTTATCATAAAGTTAATAATTCTTTAAGGCATTCAAATGACTCATAATCGTTTTCATAAGAAAAATATAATGCCGTATCAATTTCAAATAAAATGAGATAAAGTCCTCGTACATTTTTTTTTTCTTTTTACTTTTTACTCTTTTGCAATACTCGTTTTATATTTAAGTTTTTATTCGGACTTAATGTTGATAAGGGAAATGCAACTGCAACAATATAAAAAGGATAAGTTTTGCATTATTACAATGCATACTTACAATGGAGGTTTATGTCACAATTATTTAATAATAGATATTTGAATCAGTCTAAATAATCAGCTTGCCATAACAGTTTTATTTGAATTTTAATCTGTAAAAATGATTCAACAATTTAATAAAGCAAATTTTTGTGTAACATTGCAATAGATATTTTTAGATAAAATATTGCTTATAAGATTAAAGTAGTTGATATTAATGCATATATATTGTCCATAATCACACATCTCTGTATCTATATATAACAAATATACTCTTGTGAGCCTCGTCTCAGAATTATGGTTTTTTAACAGATCCAGATGACGTTCATTATCCCATCAAAATTAAACAATTTGTTCTGATACGATCGTTATTAGTGTAAATCGCTTGAAACACATAACGTAGTTAGACATATAGAGTTAACATTTTTCTGTTTATATATTGTATTCAAATTTATGCTATAGAATCTTACTATTCATCCAAAATGGATCAAATCAATATTACAATATAACATATAGAATCAACTTGCATAATTTAGAATTTGTAAATTACGTCAACAAGATAATACATATGATACAATTTCAACTATTTAGGAAATAGATTAGTTGATAAAATTACAAATTAAAAATATATATACCAGGTAGAAGTATGAAATTTATAATATTTTCGTAAGAACTGTGATGTATTATTAATATATGCTGAAATTTCTGAATGAATTAAATTAAATTGTATACTTTTTGTATCTATTTAATTTTTATTGCTACTATTTATAATATTACAATTCCATATTCACTATAATATTTTTTATCTTCAATGAACATTTTTGTAGTATACATACACCGCGCGACAAAACGATAGGAACAAAGGGTTTTTTCTTTGATTTTTCATAAAATAACGTTATCTAAATTGTGCTTATCATTTATTATTATTATAAAATAACACTATTCCTGGCCTAATTTTTGTTTTAAGACTAATTTAGAAAAGTTTTAAGACTAAAATTTTTCTAATTTAAGACTACACTCCGCGACAAAAAGATAGGAACAAAGGTTTTTTTTTTTTTTTTTAATTTTAAATAAAATAACATTATCTAAATTGTGCTGATCATTTATTATCATAACAAAATATTATCATATCAAAAACATATTAAATATTTGAATCATATTCAAAATATTTATATTCAAAGAATCATATTCAAAATTAAAAAAATAAATTAGAAAAAAAAAAAAAAAACCTTTGTTCCTATCTTTTTGTCGCGGGGTGTATATACGTAACACTGCCTAACCTTATATAAAAGTTCTTCGTAGTATATACAATTTAAAAAAAACAGTAGTATGCATTATATTTTATAAGAATATTTTGGTACAAATAATATTAAAAAAATTGCATTTCATTTGTTATATAACATGATATAAAATGCGCTATTTTCGCAATTTCTGTGCTTATTAGAATGAAGTTTAGTACATTTTATTTAGTTGTTCACTAATGTGACCATACATTATTTAAAAGTGTAATTTTCTTCGTATATAAATGTAATCACATATCAATACAAAAACTCATAAAGGGTTAAAAGTTGTGATGCAGCACATTGCTTTATGGCTATAAAAAATTGAAACACGGTTCTTAAAAGTAATGATATCAAATTTTCGGTGACGCTTAGCTACTAATTAAAATATAAATATATTTTCTTATTTGGATTTGATTTTTTATATGAATATTTTCAGGAGTTGGTTATGGACAGACAGACTCACAAATCGAAGTTATAAACTATTAATTAAAAATTAAACTATTAAAAATTAAATAAAAAAAAAATATCTATAAATTCCTATGAAAATTCTAAAACATTATCTCTAAATTTCAATTTTTGACCTAAAGTGAAAAATTATTTGTAAAGAACTATGGTATTCGTTTCAGTGTCATATATTATACTAACGTAATCATAAATGCACGAAAAAATTTCGTCCATATAACCTTAAAATATCGTAATAATAATATATTCCTTTTCACCTCTAATTTGATCCACTAAGTATCGCATGAGTTTTATAGATTTCGCTGAATCCAGTGCTTATAGTTTTTCATAAGGATACAAAGAATTGTACTTTTTCATTATGGTCTATGGACTCAAATTATGTAAAATGCGATGGCGTCTAAATGCTTTATTCGATTCAGTGGAAAATTTATATACAAGTTAATGGTCACCATCGCACGAACTGTGTATAGATTTCGGTGAATTTTACAGGAAAATAAATATATATATTCTGTAGCATTTTGGCCAAGGGCTTAAATTATTTAAAGTGCGAAAGCATCTAACCACCCTATTTGATTAAGATTTAAATGTGTATGTATGTTAAAGGTCACTGTCACGCGAACTCTCAAAATTTGGTGAATCCAGCATTTAAAGTTTTTAAAGGGGCACAACGAAAAATTCTTTATCATTATTTCCTAAGGGCTGAATCTGTTTGATGGGGCTGGTATGTTTGATGTACAATAGCGTTAAATTAAACTATATGCTATTTGGGGGAAAATATTCAAACATACTATTATAATTTTCTTTTTTTTTTTATTTAACGAATTCTCATTTTAATGTGTTTATACAACCATTAATTATTTAATATTCGAAACTCGAGTGGAGTCACTCCAGATTTGTACAAGTGTTATTTAAAAATTAGCCGTTCTCAAAAAATGTAAACGAAATATCGCTATCTCGCTATCAATAAACGTAAAATGGAAAAAATATAATAATTAAAAATATACTTAAAATCGGTCCTGAAATATTCCCCTTTTTTATAGCAAAAATTATAAATGCGGTTACCGAAAATAAATAAATAAAATAACAGTTACCAAATAATAAAATATCCTTGCCATAATGATGAGAAAATGCCAAAACTCGTTATAGAGGGTATTGCTCTGCCTATACAAAATCTGAACCAAAATTATTATTTGATATATTGGCTGACAACAAGTAAAATATTTAATGTTTTTTTTTTTCTTTTTTTCTTTTAAACATTATGTAAGACACATTAAATTTGCATGTACAAATACAAATATATTTTAATATGAATTAAAAATAAATTCCTCTAGTTGCCAGTAAATAAAATTTTGATATTTTTAATAAAACTCAAATTAAATTGTAATACGAAAAAAAAAGACTAAAAATACACATAAATTAAATTTTAAAAAATCTATATAAACACAAATTATTTTATAGATAGGTGTAACTACATAATTGTAATTCCATGATTCAACATAATTTAAAATTCTTTATAAATTTAAATTAAAAACACTCCTATAAAAATTTGATAATTATATGAATTGCGTCCATTTTTTCTTTTACATTTTGAAATTGTTTTTTTTAGATTAAAATCTCTTGATCCAAAATATTACATCGATCGACATTTCTTTTTATTTTCAACTAAAAGAATTTCAACAAGTTTTTCGATTAAATTTAGTTGACTTTGATTTTTCTTTTTTTCCTTTTTCTACAATATTAAAAGTTAAATAATTATTTCCCAATTTTGACATCACCATACATCTTTTAAAATCCTCAGTCTGTTCATTGAAGAATGTTTCTTGTAATTTTTTCCAGGACAGCTGGTGCATAATTTGTGCATTACTGTACTCAGAGAAATCCTCTCATAAATGTAATTATAATTGGAGCGCATCTGCCATAAAGTTCTTGGAGAATTTGTTTTTTTTTTTTTTTAATTTCTTCTGGTAGATTTTTATTAAAAAATTTTTCAGGCGAAAATATATTTTTTTTTAAATTTGGATTTCTGGCATTTAATTAAATGTAAACCACATTTGTTGATAATTGGGAAAAATTTTATCAAATTATTTCGTTTTTGAAAAACTGATGTTAAGCAGTTTTTTGCGGGAAAATTTTTTCATTATTATATTTTTCATTTCCCTTGCATAATATTATATACGATTTGTTATTGCAGATATCGTTTTAATTTAAATTTTCTTATGTCTGTTTAAAATACTTATAATACTTATGCTTATTTGTAATACTTACGCTTATTTATAATACTTAAAATATTTATACTTACCAATACTTATAAGTTTAAACGTTTTCTCTAACAATAAAATATTTATTACTTTTATTTTCCAAATGATATTTTTTATTTTAAGATTTTTAATTTAAGTGAAATAAGAAACATCGTAAAATTGAAAACAAAACTATTGATAAAACTAAATTAATGAATATTATGTAATACTACTTTGTTCTTTATAAAGAATATATAACGAAATTGGGAAATTTCCCTAAACAATTAAAATGAATTAAAATTATTTTATACTTATTCAGAGTAACTTTTAAAAACGACTCACATTGAAAACAATAATTATAATAGTTTTAGTGTACTTATCCTGAGCTAAATCTTTCTGGTTGACAACCTCAATATGCAGTTTTCATAAATAGACACTTCATTTGGAATCTTGAATGGGAATAGCATTCCTTCCTCACTTATAACAGTCCGAAATCCATTAAATGTTTTTGGATTTCTTGAAAAGAGCTTTGTTTAAGGTATACAAGTATAAATATTTCCATAGGGCTTATAGTAGGACAGTTTGTCGAGATATCCTTTATTCTTAAATAATGTCAGCCCCCCTCCCCCACGACATTTAGTTCTTGATAGGTTGCTTTGACAATTTAAAAACGTGGCTTGTTATTTTTCATGATGAAATGTAGCTTATAACAGACCAAATTAATTTTAATGGAGTAGCATAAAAACTTAAAAAGTATATATATTTTTAAACATAACGCATTTTTTTAACGTGGTATTAATTTGTACCTTATTTTGAACACAGTTGCAAATTATATTAACAACTTATTTCTAATTTGTAATTAGTTAAAGAATGTTTCAATATTCTTTGCGTCACCTGTTATATACCCTTTATAACAAGCATTCACCTGCGGTTTTTTAATTTTCTTTCCCTGAACGATTAAAAATGTTCATTCTGTATACAAAAGTTTTGTAATAACTCCATACCATTAAATAAAAGAAAAATTAAGAAACTGAAAATTTGAAGTCCAGTCATTTTTGAACTAAGACACCACTCATTGTACCACTGCTTATGTCCACTCATTGTCCACATTGTACCACTGATTATTTATATTAAACTAGTGAATCTGCTGATAAGGTGCCACAACGTACTATTTGCATAACTCATTATTCAGCTGATCCTTTTTATTTATCCCATATCATTTATGTATATGTGGTGGCCCTACTCAACCCCCCGTTGTATCTTTCTGTCTATAACTATTCGTACGTATGTGGGTATAAATATTTCCTTGTAACTCATAGACTTCTATTAACTCCTTCTAACTCATAAATACTTCTAGCAAATTTCGTGACAAATGATTGCATAATAAATTGGAATTATTTTGTGTTATCCTGTATACAAATTATTAATTCAAAGTCTATCATTCTTTTTTTAGAGAAACCATGCTTGAAACATTCTAATAACATGTTTATTTATAATGTTTAATGGAGTGTAGCCATGTTAAAATGCACTTATAAGAAATAACGTCTACAGACCATAATGGTTCGAAATTGTTTTGTATGCGCCACTATACGAGCCACAATAATTATCTACACTAAGTATACAACTGGCTCATTGTATATCAATAATACACTGCTGATCACCCAAAATGCAACAGCAAGAAGGAATGCAAATATCAGAATGATATTTATTGGGCACATGCACTATATTTGGAAGAACAATTTATTAAATTTTCAGGAATTTTCGATTGTTATATCCTGAAAAATTTACATAAAAGAGCAACCTCTGAGAGCAATAACTGCACTTATCTGCCTAAGCATTTTATCAAACAGCGATTGTATGATATGTACGGGTAGAGAACTTCATGAAGCTTCAACAAGATGCCACAGTTTATCGATTGTAGTTGCTGGTGAGTGATGGGGTGCCAGTCGCTTTTCAGCGATTAAACAGTCATATTCATTGGTGTGGCATTAGGAGAACACACCGGCCAGAGCAACAGTTAAACATATTCTGCATCAAGGAAGGTCCGGACAATACGGACAACTTGCGGTCGTGCATTGTCCCGCTTAAATGTTGCGCGACGGAGATCTTGAATACAACCATAACTTGTCAGAAATGTAATGACCACTCTTCACTGTGCCAGGAATAAAAACAAATACATGGTTATGAAAAACATTTTTCTGGAAAGTGCATTTCATAACCATGCATCAACAAGGCGTAATAAAAGAAGTAAGATCATCAAAATGCGAAATGAGGGAAACCCACGGCAGATGCGAAGAATAATCCTTCCACAAGCCCATACACATGAAACGCTTAATGCAAGTTAAAGCCTCAATTTCAATAAGCAGCCTAAGCAAATAGTCAAGGGCAGCACTGGGATTACTCTCAATGCAGCCTGAAAGAGCAACACAGAACATATATTTACAACCTATTAAATAAATCACCAGAAGTGACAGCCTAGTCCTAGACTCCCAGACGATAGAGACATGTGTAATGATAGGATAGATAATCATGGTGTAGATCCCATGGGCAATTTTGGACACATAAACTTCAACTTATCCTAATAGAGCTCTTACATGTCCAGAAAACTTTTAGGACCTTATGCAAGCAAAGCTCAACATGCTTATTCCAGTTCAGTTTAGTGTCAAAGAACACGCCCAAGAATTTAACGTCAATTGAAAGAAAGTAGATATATAACTATCTACAGCATTTTATGAAACTTTTTCCTAATAAATAATGACTAACCAAAGTATTTTCAAAAAATAATTTAATATAAAACATTTAAGTCGTTAATTGAAAGTGAAAATATCTAATAAGTAATGTAAATTTTTTGAATAAGACAATAATGCTACATTTAACAAATTATTAACTTTAAGAATAGCAGCATACTACCAGAAGATATATAAATTTTTTTTAATCATTCAGATCTAAACAATTTTCAATAATTCGTTTTGAAATCTTTAATTTAAAAATACACTTCATTTCAAAAGCTTAGATTTCTTCTTAAAATTTATTTAAATCACCACCTAATTTTTTAAAAAAATTAATCTATTACTTTTAAACCATAAACATTACATTTTTTTTTCTTTTCTGCGACAAATTTGTAATTTTAACAACAGTAATTGTTTAAATTTCATTATACATTTTCCAATATATACTAATGAAAAAAAGTATTCATTCAAATTAAGCAGCTTCTGTAGTATACATTTTCTTCCGAAGGCGAATTGTATCATAAAATAAATCTGATTACTGGTTTAATAACAGGAGAAAATAAAATAAATCGAGAACGTGTGCTTGATTTACCTCGGGAGATAATAATATGCTTACTAAACCATTAGAAGTAACAGCAGCAAAATGATGACTGCTTATCTTGTGAATCATCTTTACGCTTTCTATATTTTATAGTATATTTAGAAGATATTATGTATCAATAAATAACAGGCTATTTCGTGTGTAAAGATACGCCGATAAATTACTCGATATCCTGCAAATTATGCCAAGTAAAGATTAGAATTGTGTAATCAATTGTTACATAGAAGCGTGCAATTACGCTGCTTAATGAGGTAAATTATATCGATTTCACTTCTGCAAATTATGAGAATTTCATTAATAACTAAGATATTGAATGATAATGTTACCATCAAATGCTTTTGTTTATTTAGAAAATCCGTAACAAAATACAAGGAAGGTAAATATAAAAAATAAAAAATCTTTCATAATATAGAAAAAACAAATGATATTTCATTGTTAGGTTAAATTTCGAAATATTATTATTTATGGAAAAACTTTCAGTATATATATTGCGAAATTTGTTAATAAATGATAATAAAAAATAAAATTCTGAATATTTAAGCTTAAAAATCATCTTCAAACACCATAAAATTAATACAAGCACTGCAAGTTTCGAAAGGATGGGGCCTTTCTTGTTCAGGTACAAATCACATGCTACTGCCTTGGAAGCAAAAGAAAGACTATAACATTATAAAACATTTTATGGCAATTTTTCCTAATAAATAATGTTTATTCAGTCTTGCTTTAGCCTCCAAGGCAGTAGCACGTATTTTTCACGTGAAGAAGAAAGACCACGTCCTTTCGAAAGCAGTAGTGCTTCTATTATTGTATTCTTTCTCTTTTATCTTAGAAAAGAGAAAGAAACCTTAGATTGCAAACAACATTACAATTTGGCTCATTTTAAAGAAAGTTAGAAATTTAATTGTGGTACCGTTCAAATATTTTATTTCTTGTAAAATTATGATTGGTGTGAAAAACCTCACTAGATCTCTGACCATGTTTGAAACAAACTATTTGTAATAATTACCCTTTCAAAATTTTCATGTCGACCCTAGAAGCGATGCTAGAAAAAGGGTTATTTAAAGTTTGTGTAAATTACCATTATACACTATTATTGTTATTGTTATTACTGTTACTATTGTTGCTATATATAAAAGTCATTTTGCTAGAACATTTTTCCACATATTCTTAAGTTCTAACGAAATAATCTCGTTTTTTTTTTTTCTTTTTTTGTGATTAACAGTCCAGCACAGTTTTGACTTATTTTTCTTATTTTTCTTAAAAGAAAAACTTTCTTTCAAGTCTTCACATCACTGCGATAAAATGGAACAAAGTACAAAGATGATTAAAATTTACGTTCATTAGTTAAGAATAAAATGACAAAGATATATTTTATGAATATACATAGTTATTAAAATAGATTTATATTAGTGAAAGTTGAGCCAAAATGACTGTCAGAATAAATAACCTTGTATTTAAATTTAAAACTATAAGGTGTAAGGCCTCGCGCAATCTCTTTCAGGATTAAATACTCGAAAATGTGTCTAGTTGTCCATGAAGTATTGTTAGGTTGGAAGAGATAAAATCTCCAGTTGGTTCTCGCGTTAGATGGGATCTCGGAGAAAGTGTAAGATGAGCATAGAAAAATTGGGCTGGTGTAAAAGAAGGTTGCCAGTTGTTGAATTTAGCATAACATTTGGTTCCAGTGTAGAGACAGGAGAGAGTTAAAGGGAAGTTGAGATTCTGTGCTCAGTTAAATATCAGCATTATATTTTAGGGAAAATGAGGTGAACCAATCTCCAGTTTATTTCGTTAAAATGAAACCTCGGAATTGAAAAATATACCTTTTGTATAAAATCTTTAGATCCCGTTTTTTGATCGTGCTTGTTAAATTTTTAGCTTAATAACGATACGTAATGTCTTAGATGTCTAATCGCTGTGAAAGGTAAAGGTACTTTGACTAAGATCCCCGTTGCAAGTTGGAGATTTCAAATTCGCATCTTTACAACAAATTTTGGTAAGAGATAAAATTACTGTTTCTTTAAGTAAATGATCTATTTTGAAATTTGGTTAAGTTAAGCAAATGTGTCCCACGTTACCTTCGTTTACAGTTCAAAATAGAAGAAGATAGATTTTATTGCCTTGACTTAATTTCACATTATATAGATATTTAAGTAGTTAGGATGGAAAAAACACATAAGGCCGAGAACCAGCCTTTAGAGAGGCGCACGACAATGCTAGATATCTTCCTGCAAGAGTATTTCACTGGGTCAAGTTATGTTACTGAATTTTTTGAAAAGCTTGAAGAAATTTTTGAACTTAGTAAAACGAATTAGAATTATATACCGGGTATTCCAGTATAGTCTGTAGACATTATAAGAATTCATAAGAATTGAAGAAATTGGTAGAATTCAGCCCGGTTTGCGAAAACGTTGTTCTCATAAATAAGGATTTTTTTTTTTTTTTTCGTAACGAAAAATTAGTAAATTTTTCGTCGATAGAGGGTGCTGCATGGATGCGAAACGAGAAATATGCAAATCAGAGTCTTATAAACTGCACGATATTACGAATAACACAGTTTCTTTCTTATTTTGCCTCCTGCTTGCGCATACATGAAGTTTTAATTGCGATGCTGAGACGGTGGATAGAGCGTTATTGGTGAAGATGTTTCCATCAGGTGAGAATTGCTGATTGAAGCTGCAGTTAGCAATATTGTAACTCGCTTATAAACCAAAATGTTTTGTGATGGTGGGACATGCAGAATAGAACTTATATGCCTGTAAACATTTTCATGCAAATATATATATATATATTTTTTTCACTGAAGTGTTGCCAGATCTGCAGATTTCTTATTCAATAGTCAACAATATTTTTGAGAAGTGATATTTGATATACATAATAAGCTATCAATTTCCAAGTGATTAGACAAACGTTAGAATTAAAAAATGATTGGTGATTATTAAATAAAAAATCCGTCAGATCTGGCAACACTGCTTACGGGACACCTGTTAAATATAATATTTTGAAGTATTCTTTAAATGGTGATGCCAAAATTCAATTTGATACTATTGCATAGGACAAAATCAAACTTATGCTGCTTTGAAACACAAAATATTTTTTTTTCAAATGTTGCTAAATCATCCTATCAATTAAGCCTACAATATTTCTTCACAGAAAATTATACATAACACTACCCTGCATGAAAATCAGCCCCAACACTATTCTTGATAATTCTTATGTAAAATGACCTCCTGAATCCGAATATGACGCCCATTTGGCCCTATTCCCCGCCTTTTTAGGAGGAGTCCTCCCCCCCCCCCCCATTTTTATCACTTTTCGGTAATTTTTTTGGCTGTAAATTTGATTCATAGGAGGGGAAAGGATTAATTTGACTGTTAAATATCTTCTGAACGGCTACAGAGTTGGAAAATTCTAAAACATGAACATTTTTAGCAAGGGAAAATTCAGTGGGAGGGGGGGGGGGATTGCCTCTGAAAATATATATTACATATATTGTATTTTATTAATCAATTATTATTTTTATTTATTGTACATTATATTATTATATTTTTCTTTGTTTTTAAGTGTTAAAATAATTCTTTTCAATTCTCCATATCAAATTCATGGCTATAAAATTACCGAACAGTGATAAAAATTGGGGGTGGGGATGGCATTCGAAGAAAACGGTTGGTGGTTGGGCAAAATGGGGGTCATTTTCAGATTCAGGAGGTCATTTTACATCAGAATCAGCAAAAATGGTATCAGGGTTCGAAAGTGATTTTTTTTTTTCTTTTGCAGCGCAGTGCAATTAAGCAGTTTGAACTAATTTTATGTTTCATTGCTGTTTTAGATATAATTAAGCGTTTTTTCCTAATTTTTATTCAAGACAACTATGATATGATAAATTTAGCTTTTTATAATGTTCTATTTCAAACTCTGTGTAAGTAATAGCAAAGAAATGCTTCTATTTTTTCGTACATGTATTAAAAAAAAAAAAAAAAAATCAGAAATTTTCTATTTATTTGTTTCCTTTTTTAAAAGCATGCAAATAAAACAAAATAAAATAAAATAAATACATTAATTAATAGAATTAAACTTACTAAAATGCTCTTATATATCTTTATAAATTTATCACCATATTTAAAAAAAATATCTTTATAAAGAAATTACATATTTAAGACGAAAATATTTTCCAAAAGATTTATTTTAGATATGCGTGGAAAAATATTTACTGGTCATTTCCATTTAATGCTTTTTGCATATTTCTAAATATATTTCGTTGAGACGAATTCAACATTAAATATATCATTTTTACTATCTATAGAATGCACCATTTCTCAATTTAGTTGTTTCAAAAGAAGATTTATTTAACCCAGTGTATAGTTATTTATGTTTGTAATCTAAAATGAATTCTACATTTTTTAAATAATAATAATAATAATAATAATAATAATAATAATAAATCTGTAGATTTTATTTAACCTTTAAGCACTTATTTTATATATAATATTTTCTAAAGTCAAATTTCTTTAAAAAGTTTTAATTGGAGATTTTTTTTAATTGGAAGGTTAAAACTAAGCTTTTAAAAACCGTTAAACCTTGAGTTTTACAGCATTTCTAATAAATATTCCATTTATATTTTTTAAAGGATTTTCTTTTTGGGATGTAAATTTAAATATCATCTCCTTTCAGCGACCAGAAGGTTTGCGAATATAGCAGATTATTCTGAAAAGAGAAAACTTTCATTCGGTGGTAATTTCAGCGCACTTAATCCGATGTATTTCTTTAAACAATTTTGAATGTGAAAAATACTCCCAGGTTTTTGCACTTACATGAAAATCCTGAATATTGTAAACCCTCGCTTGCTCGCTTTGAGATTTACATGTTTTGGGATGTCCTGACACGATCTGATGATTTTTAGAAAATGTCTGATTGGTATCTCTGTGTTACCAAAATTATGCGGACGCTGTATCTTACGAACTAATAAATGGAATTTAATCAACTTTAATATTTAGTTGGACCTTGCCTTAACGGCCCTCTTCACTTACCGTCGCCGGAAGCCCAAGCTAATATTATTCTATGGGGAAATTTTCTTGACTAATAACTTATTAACTAATACATATTTTTAAATTTTGTTTTCACATTCAGAAAATTCCCAACTTTTAAATTGACGGACCTTTTTTTAAAATGTAATTTTTTAATTTTTAATATTTTATTTTGAAATTGCAAAATGAAAAAATTCACATATTGAAAATTCGTACTTTGCAGCTTCTAAATAAAATATAAAAAAAATAATTTTTTAAAAAAGGTCCGTCAATTTAACAGCTGGGAATTTTCAGAATGTGAAAACAGAATTTAAAAATATGTATATTACTTAATAAGTTATTTGTAAAGAAACATTTCCCATAGAATAACATTAGCTTCGGCTTATGGCGGCAGTGAGTGAAGCGGGCCCTTAAATTAATATTAATTGCAATTAGGAAGTCGCTGAAAAGGCAGCGCTGTCATATAATTTGATTTCATAGTTTTTAATATTGGTGTATAAGAGAAATTATCGTATAAATCTATATTATAGAAAACTTTTCAGTGTGAAAAAAATATATGATAGCCCCGAAGTTTTCTTCTTTTAGCAGATACCACTTGACTGTTCATGTCCCCCGTGAAGAATTGGATCGTACAAAGCCTCAGTTTTTGTCATTATCACAGCGGTATGTTACGTTCAACGCCTGACTTACTTACTACTTGAAATAATAGTAATACTGTAAAAATAAATTTATTATTAATAAAAATTTTTGTTTTATATATTATCGAAAAATAAATTAAAGCGAAAAGAGCATGTTTTTTTTTTTTTTTTTTTTTTTTTTTTTTAATGTAATGCCGATTTTACAAAATGTTTCTAACATTTATTTTTCACACGTAAATGAATTACCTGTTATAAATGACGTCATTTTCCAATGACTTTAAAAAACATAGATCAAAAATAAAATCGAAAATCTACACTACTTACTTATTGGAATACAAACATTATTAGTAAAATATAATTGTTAATTATAGCTGAAGTTTCATTTCTATATATCGTTTACAAAAAAAAAAAAAAAAAAAAAAAAAGGAAATAATACCTTTTTTTTCTTATATAAGAACAAAGCATTGAATTTGGTTAAATTTTGAACCTCCAGTTTCTGATAGATTGTAACGTACTGACACGTTTGATCCTGCTTCAAAAATGTCTATCTATGTCTCTCTGTGTTTCCAAATTTATACGGACGCTGTACTTCGAGAATTAATAAATGGAATTTAAAAAACTTTGATATTTATTTGCAAATAGACTAAAATTGGTGTTAATTGCGATTGGGAATCAGTTGCCGAATAAATGCCGTTTTCATTTCATTTTTTCATATTTTTTAGTATGAGAGTATAAGAGAAAATTTCGTTTAAATTTACATAAATACAATTATTGAAATTTGTTCAGTGTGATTAAAAAATTTATAACACTTATAAACAGCCAGGAAAAATAAATATATACTTTTCTATGATAAAAGTAATCTGCATTTATAATAGAAGATAATTCTGACAAACAATAATTTTTACGAATAACACAGCTCTGACAGAAAAAAAAGGTAAATTAATACATTTTTTTTTTTCGTATATAAGAACAAAGCACTGGATTTGGAAAAATGTTCAACCTCCAGTGTCTGATGGATTGGAATGTACTGACACGATTTGATACTTCTTAAAAAAATGTCTGTCTATGTCTCTCAGTGTTTCCAAATTTATACGGACGTTGTACTTCAAGAACTAATTAATGGAATTTAAACAAATTTAATATTTAGTTGGACCTTGACTTAAATTGGTGTTAACTGCGATTGGGAATTCGTTGCCGAGTAGATGCTGCTGTCATATCATTTTTTCAAAAATTTCTGCTTGAGACTATATGAGAAAATTTCGTTTAAATTTACATAAATATGATTATTGAAATTTGTTCAGTGTGATTAAAAAATGTATAAAAGTAATAAACAGCCAGGGAAAATAAATATATACTTTTCTATGAAAAAAGTAATCTGCATTTATCACACAAAATGATTCTGCCAAACAATAATTTTTACGACTAATACTGTTCTGCAAAAATAAATAAATAAATAAATAAATAAATAATAATAATAATAATAATTCGAGCCCTGATAACATCTTTGCTGATTCTCATGCAAAATGACCCCCCCCCCCCCTAATCCGAATTTAACCCCAATTTTTCCCAATCACTCACCGTTTTCTCCGGACGTCACCCCGCCCCTAAATTTTATCACTGTTCGGAAATTTTATGCTCATGAATTTTATTTCGCGAATGGAAAATAATTATTATAACATTTAAAAACAGAAAAAAAAATGTATAATAAATAATATTAATATTTGATCAATAAAACATAATAAACGTTATTCATAATTTCAGTGGCAAATCCCCCCCTTAATTTCCCACTTGCTGCAAGTTTTCATGTTTTAGAATTTCTCAATTCTGTATAGCCCCTCAGAATGTATTTAACAGTTAAAATAATCTTTTCCTCCTCTACCAATCAAAATTTTAACCATATAATTACAGAAAGTTGTTAAAAATAGGTTGTCGTCCCCCAAAAACAGCGGGTGATAGAGCAAAATGTGCGTCATATTCGGAATCAGTAGGTCATTTTACATAAGAATTTCTAAAATTAGAGTTGGGGCGATTTTCATGCAGAGCAGTTTAATTTGCTCTATGTGAATTTGTATCTAAAGATATAAAAATAAAGTTTGGTTGTTACCACATCATTTTAGCTTAAGTATGATGTCATTTTTTTCAAAATGTTTCTGACATTAATTTTTCACCCGCACACAATACATTGACACTTAAATAGAATGCAATATTTCAAATAATTAAGTAAAAATAGTAAATTTTTAGTAAAAATAAAAAATCGAGTACGATAGACAAAATGGATAATATGGAATATTTATGATGAGAAAATGAAATATCCCATTTCCTTAAAGGATAATATGAAAAATTGTCATGTTTATGCAGAAAATTACGAATAAATTGCAATATAAACATTTTATTTTGAAATTATTATTGAAAATAATATTTGAAAATAATATTGAA